>PNEQ01003470.1:14115-25966 GCA_003012365.1 Medauroidea extradentata | reverse complement strand
GAAACCAAATAAGCCAGGAAAATAATCAAATGACTCTACTTTAAAATTCCTTGACTATATTTATATTGAATTTTGAAAAGGTGAATTTAAATTAACATGTCCCCAATTACTAGGTTATTGAATTCTGTTGCATCACACCGGACACCTGACAAACTCACCCTGAAAATGGCATATAGCCTGTTAAGAAAGATTTACATAAAATAAATTTAAATAAAAAAAATAAAAACACTTTATAAAAATTTAAACAAGATGGGGAAGTGGCTGAACACTTCACAACGCTAAAATGTTTACGGCACACGAGCGTGCGTGGCTTGTGCGACAAAGAAGGAGGAAAGTAATGTAACAGACAGAAATACAAGTACTTACAGTTGATACTTCTAATAGGTACACACACACGAAGGAACGACACACATTTTGCACGGAAGCGCGGTTGCGACGTTTCACCAGTATTAAACTGGCTTCCTCGGGTGGCGAGACATGTCACACTGCAATCCAGCAGCAGTGTGAGCTCTGTTACCTGTAAGCCTAGCGGCCGGAAGGTGAACTAAGCACGGCGGGAATTTCAAACATGGGGCAGTAATGTAGGTCTGGTTGTGATGACTTGTAGAGAATAAGGGGGAGGAAAAGTGAGTTATCTGATATTGAGGCCTGGAGGTTGTCTTGATTTCATGATATATTGGTGGGCCAGTTCCCAGCGTCTGAGCTCTGAACTATTGCAAGAAGATGGCAAGGATTTCACAATTCTGGTGCTGTAGCAAAAATCAAAGTCTTTGCTGTGGGAAACTGCATGAGCTGCAACTGGCTTTTCTTGTGGGCAGATGTTACGTCCAGCTAGGGCTTGCTTTGTGTCAGCTCTGTGGCCATTCATTCTCTGTCATAGAGTGTTGGTGGTTAGGCCTATGTACTCTGCATCACAGTGTTTATATTGGAGCTGATATATCATGTTTGTTGTAGCACAGTTGTAGCTACCTTGGATGGGATATGTGTGGTTTGTCAGTCTGCTGTTGAAGTGGGTAGATGGCTGATGAATGGTACAGGAACCACAGCAAGAACTATTGCAGGGGCAGGAGTCTCTGGGGTTAACTGTTTTGCTGAAGGTAAGATAAAGAAGGGAGGTCGACCTGCTGAGTTGCATCTCCACTCGCGCGCTTCGCTAACCACATTTAACCACACATAACTTGCCAAATATTTTACGGTAGGATTATTAAAGGCTAAGTAGAGATGAACAACTATGTTATAAAGCTTAACTCTGTTCTGAAATATAATGTGATGGATTTAAATTAAGCAGACACAATTTTCGTATGCCTTTTAACCAAAAAATAATTTAATTACAAAAAATTTTGTATTTGAACATCTGTCTGAGTTATCCAAAGTCTGGGACTTAGAGGACCGGGTTACCGAGGGTCCACTGCATTTTAAGTGTGTGTAATAAAGGCCTTTCTACAATAACTAAAAGCAATTCACTAAGGACTCAGCTAAAATTAATTCAAACACTCAACAAATGCAACCCACTACGATGCAGTGATAATCACAAAAATTAAACAAGGCTACTTGTTTTTCTATGTGATGAACTGCAGTTGAAGACAGCAACAAGTGCACATACAAGTGCAGTGATATTAAGGCTGCTGCCTGGTGAAGGGTGTGCTTGTATGTGTGAGGCAAAATTTATAAGGCACTAAGAGCGACGCCAGCCAGCACATGTATTGTGATATTGCCTCTAAGCCCAGAGTCGTAAACGCGTGCGCAGTGTTCCGCCATAATGTTTTTACTATGGAACTTTAAGTGGTGACCCAATCATTTTATTGAACGCGTCACTGTAGCAAAGCCCAATGTACTTGTAGACCTCAATTTCGAACAAATCCGTTACATATATCTTGAGGAACAACTGCAAGAAAAAGTACATTTTAGCCCAGTTCGAGGGCTTTAAAATAATGCTTCCAATGTGCGTGGTGTCTTGAAAGTCACATTCACAAGTAGTCTGAAGCACAATTTCTTTTCGTAGATAATTATTGTGGACGCACATTTACTGGTCTCTGAGAAAAAAACGTAGTACCGAACACGCTGCACGCTGTCCGAGTGCCAACCAGGCGGCCGCCTTAAGATAAAAATTTAATGAGTTGAATATTTAGTGATGTATATTTTATTCAGTCAGTCGGATGCCCATGAGCTTATAAAATGCAGAAAAATGAGAAACTGATTTTCATAAGAATAATATGTTTTCACTGACTTGACTATAGATATATTTGTTGGCTGTATCCTTTCATGTTTTTAAAATACCGAACATAGTTACAAAAATAAATTCAATTCTTCCATTGCAATACTACGTTACTTAGCACACACTTGTAAAAGTTCAAAAATATCTGGAGTATTTAATTTTGTTAAAATTTTTTTTGGACTAACAAGTAAATATTACACATAGCAACTTTGCAGCATGCAGGCCTAATACAATTGTATAAACTACAAATGTAATTGCTGTTATTGTTACAAAACCAGTTTATTTGGGCTCAAATTTACACACCACAGCATACCAGCTCTCAGCCAATCAGGATTGTACTATGGTGTCAGTTAAGCAACTTGCACAGTTAACACGTGAGTGTATGAACCGACTTTGTTTTACTAGAAATTATTATTGTAAGTTATGTTAAACGGTGTTATCGTCGTAAAGATGTAGGAACAGTTTAACAATTCAATGCACGAAATATTCCTCCTTCTCAACATAGAACAGCATTGAACCAAAAATTTTAACACAATTTACAACGTTTGTTATGGATAAAGTTTTTTTTGTTGGCCTTATAGAGTCTACAGTAAATGAAAACTATGCAACATTATTAGTAAAAATTCTTCAATCAAACTAATAGGCTACCATAACTGTAGGCACTTATCTTTGCTTTGCTGTGCTGTGCTAATGCTTATCAAAATATCTTATTATGCAACTGTTGATGTGTTGGGGACCTTAAGAAGACGGGTGATATTTGCTACAGATAATGGTTATGAAACCTGTACGTATCATTGACGAAAGTCCATTGCAATATTAATAAGGTAGTAGGCTAATGAGGATATGAGAATTTAAAGAAATTACATTAAAAGGTCAAAAACAGATATACAGATAACAGAAGTCGTTAAAGTAACTGTACTTGGTGTACAGGGACAGAGCCTTAAATCTGGGTTTCAAAATAAAAGTTGAACAGTGGAAACATAATATGTAACTTGCTAGTTCGTTATGAAATCTGAAGTGTTAATGTGTGACAAAATAGCATTGCTATTTATTAAATTGTGATAAATTTTTGCTTGCAAATTACTAAAAGGTCCAGCGAGACGTGATAAATGGACTGCAGCAGTAACTTCTATCGAGAAATTAGAGGCTATGTCTTTTCCTTGAATTAATAACTTTAAAACAATTTTTGTTATCAATAAAAATAATATAGAAATGTTTTCTGTATGTGAAGGTTTTAAGAAAGGAGGGGCTAGGGAGTTATATTTTTAAATTACTTTGTAGTGATCACTGGTAATTTATTTACTCAGCATGTCATTGGGGAGAAATGTTACAAACAATTTGTGTTAATCGCAAAACAGGATAGAAATGTTTTAAAAATGTTTTCATACTGCAATAATTTTACAACTTATTACTTTTTGCACGACACATATGCCTACTTTGTTTTATTTAATAAAGATTTACTGAGCATAAGCTGATTTTTGTGAACAATAATTACAATCTGTCTTACTGCATTATTCACGCTTCATGCTTATCGACTTTCCAGCATACAATGTAGGGATATAGGATGGGTTGTTCATGTGAGACACAGTTGGCTGGGCTTATAGAAGACTTGGTACACGCAGTTGATGAGGGGAAGCAGGTGGATGCCTGCTTCATTGAAAGCATTCAATAAGGTACCACACTAGGTGCTGGTAGACAAAGTTGTAGCGAGTTGGACTGGAGACTTCCTTAAGGGAGACTAGAGGATAAAAGTGGGAGACTCCTTATCGCAAGAGGCAGAGGTTACGTCTGGTGTGCCACAGATAAGCGAGTTGTGTGCCACAGAGAAGCGAGCTGGACAATTATTATTTATAACAAATTGCAGGATGACACTGATAGGATATAATCGTAGACTGAAGAAGAAAAAATAAAAATAAACATGAGGAAGACAAGGATTGTTAGGTTTACGAGGAAGAAGGTTAGGAGTATGGCAATGGGAAGGGCAGGAGACAGATGAAGCTTCAGTACCTAGGCAAAATAATGCAAAATGGCAGAGTGTAGAAGTCAGATAGAGGTGTGTAAAGTAAGAAGGGCTCTAGGTACGCTAGGAAGGGTACTGAAGGGTGTTATAAGTGCAGTGAACGAAAAGACATATATTACAATGGTATGACCAATATTAAGAGTGTGCGGCAGAAGAGTGAGACCTGTACTTGGAATTAGAGATGCAGGAGTTGGAGGAGGTGCAAAGACAGGCAGCAAGGTGGGTGAAAGATAGATGGAGAAGGCAAGGGCAGGCTGGTGAGGAGGAAGGGAACGTACAATCATCTGTCATGCTGACAGAACTGAGCTGGAGTTCGTTGAAAAGGAAAGGAGAATAGTGGATAGGCTAGTCAGGATGTACAGGATGGTGAATGCAGACGGAGGCTGCTTGTTAACTAAGGCAGAGTATAGAGGAAGAGGCAATACTAATAACAGGAGGAGCAGAACAGAGCAGGGTGGGCAGTCAATGCTAAGGAGGTCTGTGAGGAAATGTGAAGTTTACTTTGGGAGGAATTGGTGACGGTAAGTTGATGGGAGGGGATCTGAAAGATTAAGGAGGGGATTGCTAGTGGATTTAAGAGGAGGTTACTACAGCTTGTCACCAGGCAGTTGCCGAATTGCACGTTATTATAATTATTATTACAAAACAATATTACATGACAGAATTTCAGTACGTGTACACATTAACTGTTAATATGCAATCTAATATTGTCAAACATAACATAAAAAAAAAAAAAAATCAACACATTACACTGAGCCATGTGGGAGACCATTTTAGATTTTTTTAGTTAAGGCATTTGAGTTTCTTTAGATTTTTGTGTTGGGTTTATTTTTTTTTTGTCCTTTTGGTGGTTCTCCTTCTGGTGGTTTCTTGTCCCTTTAAGCTGGGCGTGATTCGAATGCGGCTCTCTCACCCCCTCACCAGTCTCACCTCTTCCCCTTTCCTCCGCTGGTATAATACACATGCATCTTGCAGAGGGTAGGGAGGTGCGTGGAGGGGCGGAGAGGGGGGTGTGGCTAGGTGGGTGGAGCGAGTGGCGGCCGGCGGTCATTATGCTAGTGTGGCTCGGTAGAGACGTGACTGAGAGTCAGCTAGATAAGGCCGGACGGTGACCTAGTGAGCAGTAACAATGTGATCCGGGCTTGTGGCTGTATAGCGTGATTGTCCAGCAGTGAGGCCAAACATATTTATTACCAGTGGCGGCCGGTCAATGTTTTGAGCTCAGTGCTCTGAATATAATGTCTTTCACCCCCTCCCCGCTAAATCGCTATACTTTCTTTCCCTGCTAATAATCATATTTTTAACTCAAAGGTATAGGACGTTTGCTTTACATGTATTGAAAAATTGCACTGCGTTTCATGGCAAGCAGTAATGTAGCCAATAAAGTGTGTTGTAATAAACTTTCAACTTAAAGATGTTATCTACAATGTATAGGTACTCGTTAAATACACAAGCAATGAATACCACTAACGGGAAGTTAGTATCCTACAATCTCAGTTTCTGTACATTTGTTCTTACTGCGTTCCCTCTGTGTTTCCTCACGATTAATGTGAACCCGACTCGTAGATAAAATGCCAACAATATCGCATGTGAGACGTCTTAAGACTACATTAGAGTTCGGCTTGTCTAAATGCAGACGCAATTTTATAACGCGCGAAGTAGGCCTACGCAATATCTTCAGCCCGGCATCGGGATATCATTTTGATACGGTTAAATAACTATTCCGAAAACTATAATTTAATAACTCCTTCAATTATAAAAACTAGACGTTTCATGTGCTTGTCCACTCTAAAATCAACACATACACTGCGCAGCTCGTTTTATTATCAGCTAGGCCTTAGATCTACGATATTTGTGATTACAATTACGAAACACGTAAATGAATGTGTGCAGTTCGTACCACGTCCATTTGGAAAACAAACTTGCCACTAATAAACCACGGACACTGTTCAGGCCATTTTGATTGCCTGAAGTTTGAATTTGCCGCCTCTTGCCCTTGGGTTGCGGTGGCGCTATCTTGGGCGCCATCTTGGAGAGACAGTCGCTACAATGGAGTATTCATGGTGAGTTGCGCGGTGCTTGTGCTCGTCATTTTGCATTTCGTTTTGTATACAGTCCACTTTCGTGTTCGCCGAGCCCAGACAGACACAAACCTTACAATAAGTTTCCACCTATGCTCAAGCAACACAGAATTTTCACAAAAATGAATCAATATTGTAAAATTCGACTTACCAAATTATCCCATCATAAAGCGTCGGTAATGTACCCCTTGGGCCAAAGACTAATAACATAGATTCTACTGCAGTTCGTTATTTATGCACTGTATCACGTCACTGACGCCCACAACTTACAATAATAATATATAGTAACGTACTATTCATTAAACTTATTCTAAGTCGGCTACACATCCATGCGACACCGAAAATTACTTTTTTTACCGGTCTGCAGTGTACAAACACGTGCGCGATGCGAGCGGCCATCATTGTCAATCCGCTGACGTAACTGTCGCGCGCTTGCGCAGTAGATAGCAGGGCTACTCTGCTCATTGCACGGAGCAGGTGTTGATAAAGGCGAGGTTCCCGCATCTCTCTACACCTCTGACTAGGACAGGGGAGTGACAACCGTGCGCTAGTCCGTGGGAGCACCGAGCCAGGTTTACACCATAGAAAAGGGCGGCTTACACGAGCGAAATTACTTGAGAAAATTCCGTTCGCCTATAAAACTTAGCGTAAAGCAGTCAATCTCTTATAAAGAAAGGTTAGAAGAATAAATTGTGTCACATTACCTAAAATTTAATAAAATTAAGTACACAATAACTTTGTAAAAGTTTACTCAGTGCTACAGCCTTACGCACAGCCACTGTTTATTACTACTTACATAATTGCCATGGGAGACAGCAAGTAAACATAGGATTGCGCGCTTTTGGTGGTTAGACTGGTCTAACACATGAGGAAAGCGTTAAACGGGCCTGATCGCGGGCGTCGAGTGGTTCAAGGCAAGGCGTGGTGACGATTTTGGAACCTTCGGATGTGGTATCAAAGGACACAGAGGCCCGTCAGGACTACAGTCTCCGACATCGTTATGGTTGGTTCTGGATGATAAAGGTAGGACTATTCCTTTACTTGATTACTCTTGGCGAAGTTGGAACCGCTTCTCAATAATTTGGGAGTGTGAAAAAATGGTTGGCGAACTGTCACAGAGGTAGAATGTTGCACCAAAAGTTGGAGTCTAGCGCAGCATAAAGACTGAATTGCATGATATGTGAAATATTTGCACTGTTCATTGATTTGCCCTTAAGTATGTACGAAAGACAGAAGCACAAATACTCACGTTTAAGTACTTGACAGATACACACAAAAATAGGACGACACATAATCGCGGAAGCGCGTATCGCGACGTTTGCTTCTTAGAGCAGCCCTTAAGGATTTGTGTAAACTTATGTCAGAAATATTTGGGTAAACTGGCATTGAAAGTGAATGAACAAATTAAGGATGATGTTTGGAGCACAATTTAAAAGTTCATGTAAAATTTATTTTATCCGTTACTTGTGATGGTAATCTGTAATGGTATTAATGTGTAAAATGGGGTGGGGTGCACACGGTTTTAAATCCTTGGTTAGGAATTGTAATGAGTGTGAAATGTCTTTGTGAGGCTGGGAGTGAGCCTTTTAAATAGTTTTAGGGGTATGATCCACTTAAGGTGTAATGGAATTTTCTCATGTGAACATAGGAATAAATGTTGAGTTATAAACGGGTATTGCAAATTGTAGTTGTGAGTAGTGAGCTTAAACCTTATCCTCCTGATTTGCAAATGAGAAGTCTAAGGAGTATGTTCTGCCTAGTATTTGAGATATTTTACGAGATACGCACCGGCCCTTCTGGCAGGCGAAGTCCCCTAAGGCAGAAGGGGAGCCAGTAGGGTGGAGCAGTGCAACACATAATGTACATCAATTTCCAGCTGTACAACTCCAAGGAAGCAGAAAATGTATTTGGGATGACTACTTCCCCACAACACATTATTTTGGCCCAAAATTTCCCACCAAAACCACTGCACACTTTTTAAAATATTAAGGGGCAATTTCACCGTGTTAAAAATTAATAACAGTCATTAAAAGATACCAAAGGACAGTACTATATGACAGTATGGCTCGTATGTGAGTGCAGCAGCTCATTTACGTGCACAAGCAGACACTGATTTTTTTTTCTCAACAAGTATTCCCCTTAAGGTATTCTGATTTCCCCCGAACCTCGTTCCCTTGATAGGACATCTTCTGCACCCCTGTACAACTTTAGTATCTTTAAAGATATCTCATTTACATTTTTGTTTAAAACATAACTTTTTAATTTTTATATTAGTGAAATTTCTTACTTCCTGTGGAAAATATTTATATACATTTACTAGCTGTCCCATTGTGGCTTTGCCCGCATGTACTATAGAAAAGAGTAACTAACTTTTAATCACTAATTAATTGACGGTGTCACTACATTCTCTGTATATAATTAATTTGCGAATTACCTTAAATTAGTTTGTTTGTATTTATTGTAAGGAAGGGGGTGTTGGTGCAGTCAACGTAGCTCTCTACTGTTGTTATTAAACAATGTAGTGGGTAGGACAACGATGAAAGAGAAAGTATCTGGAACTTCTAATCCCTTGCAGCATACTTTACCACAGAATGTTTGGTTTGATTTTGTTGTAGAGGTTGTGCCGACGACATAGATGCCCGGATTAACAGTGGTGTTACTCAGCAAAGAATAAATACCAAAAAAAGGAAAATATTGGCCTTTATCTTTTATTTAAACTCTCATTGAAGAACTTTACAAGACAAGAACAATACCAGCTAAGCATCCCGATACCGTGCCAGAACTCCCTAGCGGTTACTCGCTCGCCCTGGGTTACTTTAGTTGGATTTTCCAATATACTGTACTAAGACTTGCCGTTTGCACTGAGTTGTAATACCTAACCCAGCATCTTACCTATGATTGTTCTGAATTATTCTGTTATAAGCACCTACATCTTGATATAGATAAGTTATAAATAAAACAAAACGTAAATTTGAAAACCACATTCCCTTCTACTGGCCAATCCGCCCTCTGGCCTTCACTGCCACTCTCCAGCGCCAAACATGTCATTCTACTCCTGCCATCTTTCCTCGACAGCCCTCAAGTTCCGACATATGACGACTATCTCCTCCCGGGCTAACAATCAGATTTACTCAGCTGAACGGCGGAGTGATACACCAGGATCGAAGTTGTTTGAAAAACTGGTTAACTGCCATTTGTATTGAAAGCAAATTACGTAACACAGTTACAGCTAAATATTCATTATTTTACTAATTGGGGATGTGCTGCGTCATCAAACTGTCGCGGATCACCACCTTTTCAGAGTTCTGCTGCACACGGCACTACCACCCATGACGAAAACCTAACGGGTTGCTGACCAAGCTGCACACTGGCACGTCTCTGTACGTGCATCAAAGCATCTGAACTCTGACCTGCCTGCCAGATAAATCCCATCCCAGAGGAGGTGAGCTCAGAGCCTACTTGTAATTTCACAATCGAAATGAAGCAAAATATAAGAAAATATTACTGAGAAAAGTTGTTCAAAATTATATTATCTTTAAAATGAGTCAAAACACGATATAAATCACATAAAATTGACCCACAAAAATGTACTACTTCTATCTTGCCTTAACGGTTAAAATTTAAATTTTGAATACAATTTTAATGTTAATTTCTCTTCCAGCATTCCCAATTAAAATGTTGGATCCTGCCGTATACATCCTTACATTTGATTAAGTTAGCATGATTAAATTGTTACAAACAAAAAAAATCTTAATTAAGAGAGAGACAAAAAAAATTAATACAAGATGAGGAACCAAGTATGGGCAAAAACCACCTAGATATCTCAAATGGTTCAGGAGATATGGATGCTTAAGTCAACTGGATTTCAAGAACGAATTTTGAAAAATTTTAAAACTACTTTTTAGACATTTACATGAGCACCAGTCTGATGCAAAGATGATCACCTCGATATTTTAAGTGGTTTAAGAGAAATAGAGGATTTATTGAAAACACATTTAATGACATTTCACCCCCTTCATTTCCGAATTTCGAAAAATCAAAAAATTATGAAATATGCATTTGTTTAGGCAATGTTCTGAAGTAAAAAAATTAACAATATATCATCAGGTTAGAGAATTATCGTGAATTTTGCAAACACGTTTTGCTCCTTTTCACCCCTTTGATTTTCGATTTTCGAAAAATCCTTCCTTAGTGGGTGCCTATACGGTGAGGGGAAGCTACACTGAAAATTTCACGTTTCTAGATCCAGCAGTTTGGGCTGTGCGTTGATGAGTGAATGAATGAGTGGGGCACTTAATTTTATATGTATAGATTACTCTATATTATATACTATTCAACCTGTAATTTTCAATTACATAAACTATATGTGCGTTATACTTATGAATTTGGTAACTTTTCTTACGTCCATTTCATCTGCATTTTAGGCAGAATAAATTTAGATTAAGTGCAAAATATAACAAAAATTTCCAAAATTAATTACAAGTCTATGGGGTAGACCTGATATTAAGAATTTCGAGAGGTAGGGGTTAAGAGTTGCAGCAAGTAAGTGGTGCGTTTGGGGCAGAAGAGGGAAGTTCAAAACTAGATATTTTGGTGACGGTCCGAAAATTGAATATATTTTTGGTCAATTAAATTTGATCAGAGCATACAAATGTTGGCTGGAAAGTATTTAGAGTAAGCTTTGTACCACTATTTTCAAACTTACATTTCACGAAAAATTGTATTCTGTTTATTTGCGAAAATAGTGCGATCAAATCATTGAGTTGTGACAAGTAAGAGTAAGTGTGAATTAAGGCCAAACTTGAGAACCAGGGAACTTACCAGAGTCGTAACGGTGGGCAGTGTGAACGACACCGTGTTTGCGGATGTGGGTGAAGAGGGACTGATAGAGATCACAAGTGCCCAGAGTACGTGTATCTGCCACGACACACAGCAAGCGGCGAGCTCGGCTTACTGCCACATTGAGGCGACGCTGGTCAGTGGTGAATCCCAAATCCCCATCAAGGTTTGAACGCACCATTGACAGTACGATGGCCTCCTTCTCGCGACCCTGGTAGCCATCCACAGAGCGGACCTCCAGCCCTGCATAGTCCTTCAGTAGCTTCCTAATCAGCTGAACCTACAAGCAGCACACACTCTATATCACTTCATGCCTCTTCCACTAAGCTACACCTCACATTGTAGTGGTACCAGTCCTTACCCACTCATCCACCATACTGCTCAGGTCCTTGAAGTGGCATTGCCAACATCGACCACGCCGTCGACAAAGCTGAAACTTACTTGAATCTTATTATGGGGTGGGTTCGACGGTGAAATTACAAGAGGTCGACTTCGTGGTGAAGACAAGGTTTTATTGTCGGGGTTTTACAGTGCGGAGGTTAAACACGTGGCAGTCATTCCCCGCAGAAATTTATCAACAAAAATTTACGAGGCCAGAAGGTTCATCTGATTAATGGCACACACAACCAAAACAAAGCTACCTAACCACCAAGAGAGCTTCCATCAGTTAATTTCCCGGCCGGGATTCATCATTAC
>PNEQ01003470.1:0-13115 GCA_003012365.1 Medauroidea extradentata | reverse complement strand
TAATAACTTTGGGATGACTGCCACAAGCATCATACATACAATTATTATTACATATATTACTGAACTTTAACTTGCTCATTCTTCAGAATGGGATCCCCTTGCTCACATTGGGGAAATGTCCACTCACTATATTTGATTAGACATAAATTACTTTATAAAAAGAAAGGAAAGGCACTTTCACAAAAAAAAAAACACTTCTCTTGGCAAGCCGGGCAACGGTACTAAATAACTTGTGGGCTGTAACTTCACTTCACCTAGCACCACTAATGGCTCAAAATTCACCTTAAAATTTCAGAGGCTCTGTTGGCATAATTGGCAGGTCATCTGCTGTATTAAGCTTCAATGAGACACAAAGTTTAATTATATATATATATATATATATATATATGAGAAAAAAAATTGAATTGTCAAGGTTTATGGTCTGGTGAGGCCAGCTACTTCACAACATGGCTATTATTATTACAAGGTAAATCTGTACTACTGCAAACAAACTAATGCAGCTGCAACTGGTAAAAGATAAAAAAAATCAATATTTCAATAGTTTTTAGAATTAATTTTTTTTCCAACTTAAGACATTAATACAAAAAAATGTACAAACAAGTTTAACATCTGTTTACAAATGATAAAATACCAAAGGAAGATAAACAGAGCTAGGCACATGCGGTTATCACATTGAGCAAATCTTTGATGCCACTAACATATAGCACAAGTGGAAATTTTAACTTTGTTAAATCAATTGTTTGTGAAACAGAAACTATGACATAGTAAATTTTTTATTCAGTGATTTGCGAATTGGCAAATGTGGAACGAGTAACCAACTTAACTTTTTCTATGTAAAAATGTGTGTGCCCAGCTTATCTTTATAGGCAAGCCTCGCTACCACGACAAGCCATGGTTTCAGATAAATTTGTCATAGTTGTGTTGTCGTAGGTGCGTTGCTGCCGTAGTTGGTGAACTACCTGACTTCAGCCCCTTAAAAAATAATTTTTTGTTAAAGTGCATTTTTTTGTCTAAGTTCGTATTAAACTGTCACTGGCATAAAACAGACAATTTTTAAAAAAGTAAAAATGATTTTATTTAAGACTTCTACCTGACTAAGAGAAAAAATGCAGTGCAGACAGTTTGAAGTATCAGTTTTTTTTTTTCACACACCCTTGCACATATGTACATACTAATTGGATTTTGTATATACAAGATAGTACAAAGTTTCAGCTATCTACAAATCGTACTTAGCTTATGTTAGAACTACAAAGAGGGAAGGGGTGGGATGGCATGAAGACGGCCGAGGCCGCCCGAAGATATACGAACATATGACGTCTGAAAAGGAGAGGGGGACTAGCGAGTTCATTGGCGGGGGCTCGTAGGCACACAGTTCAAATCTTCACAGAAACGAAAATGGTTAGGAACACATGATGAAACATAACGAGAGTGAGCTAGCCCAGCTCAACTTGTGTCAATACAGCCGAGTTTAAGATTTTATTTAAATTGCATTTATACTAAAAGTTATACTGTATGTTTACCCAATGTTTTTACTACACAAAACTGCACTCTGCACTAGACCTAATATATTACAAATGTGGCCGAAGTAATATATACAGTACAGTATACAAAATAAATAAATTTAGATGTCTCTCAAAAAATAAGCAAAGTACGCAAGCAAAATTGTCAATTCTTTCATGTAATCCTATTAGAACCGTACTTGAAATTACATTTATAAGCTGTAAATTTTATAAATGAGCGCACTACAACTATTATATAGTCATTGCATTCAAAATGAAGAAATTCATGTTGGTTTACTGCAAGACTTCGTTTTATACCATGAAATAAAATTAATCACCCCCAATACTATAAATATAATAGAATTATTTAATTACTTTGAATGTCATTACTAAACAGCTGTAATTATCACCTACATGTAACTACCAAATGGGTTATTTGCTTACGCAAATAGTTTTTATTGCTATTACATCATATAGTATACGCTGTGCTAGACACACATAAGCTATATTTTGCTATAATATTTCATTAAAACACAGATTTAAAAGAAATTTATTTCCTCACAGGAAATAAATAATATTGAGTTATTTTCTCCTTGCATTTTTATTTATGAGTTTCCATTTACTACATTTCACATATCGCAAAAAGTGTAGGCCTACTGAAAGTACGCGTCAAATGTAATCATTGAATGGTACTGCAAATGATTAACTTTTCATAGTGTAAAGATATACTGTTCCAAATAAGACACCCGTTCTCTGTTGTAACTGTGTGTCGTCTTCTATTTAAAGTACGTAAGGTCACTCATTTCTTGGTAGCTAGGCTGTGCGATTTATTATCATCTGTCGTGTTTAAAAATAAATCTACTAAGCTGTTTGTATAACCAAATTTTTTTTAAGTATGTGAGAGTAGCTGTGAGTATTTATTGGCGAGCAAAAATAAATTATGATGGTCAAGCAACCTGAAGGCTGACTGGAATCCCAGGGAATACATGATAATGAGAATTATGGTGTTCGAAACCATCAAGATAAAGCTTTTAAAAAATTTGCGTAACGACACCATACTTGGCGCGCTTTTTGTCAGCTATAAAGCTCAATGCTCTTCCTCAATAGCAAGAGCAGAAAATTCCTGCTTTTTCTGAGAAAAAGAGCAGTGCTCCTGATGCCCGGACACTCATACACGCACACACACAAACACACACAAATATATCCAGGCATATTCTCTTTAGAACATAGAAATAAAATTTTCCTGGCTGTAATGCATAATACAACCTAATAAAAAAAATAATAATTTGTTAAAAAACTTTAGTCTACATGGTTAGAGAAACCTAGATATCACCTCCCTAACCAAAGGGTTAAGGTAGCGAATCAGCAGCCACCCACCGTAGACAGTATGAGAAAGATTGTTACATCTCTTAATTGCCTCCTTAACTTTAAATCTAGTTGCTGTGACATTTCCCAGTCCACGAGCCGCTATTTTGAAAAACAGAAAACTGAGTTGTGCTCTCGCTCCAGGTCAGACTGCTGCAGACTGTCACAAGGCAATTTTTTCATTTATTATTCTGACAACCATCCACCCACTAGCCCTTCCCACTTCATGCTACCTTACTAAGCCAGTACGGAGACCATTGGATGAGCCAAGATGATTGCAGCCAAAATAGCAGTAAACTAGATAAGAAACTAGCACACAAATTCGTAAAAATATTGAACAGTGTGTGGTGGACTTTACACTGCTAATAGAAACAAAATATGTGTGGTACCTGCTGATTGTATGGGGTTATAATGCCTACAGCTTCTTCAGGTACACCAGCAGCTAGCAGGCGCTCCACCACCTCCTTCACAATGTGGGCCTCGCCGACATTTTGCCGGGATGACAACACTCCCTCCTCCTCCAAGCGGCAGCCAGCAGTGTCCACCAGCAGTAGAGGCGTCTCTGCACAACAATTAGCCTTACTCCAACTACAGCGCATTGTCTTCCATGGTCAACTACCACTGGCTAAACTGAGAGTGCACAATGTGATTCACAGAGAAATACTCTCATATCATTAGGTAATTGCATTTCCTTAAATATGTCTGCGATATTGACTTATAAAAAAAACACCAAGTACAATTAGCTTCAAAAACCATGGTGAGAAGTACAGAATACATACTGAAATAGCCAAGAATGGAGGGTCAGAAATAGAGGTGAACATACCGTATTTACTAATGTAACGCCCCACATTTTTTCACTCATTTTCAATTTGAAAATAGGGGTGGTGGTGTTTACACACAATTAAAAAAAAAAATTAGTTTGTAGAATTTTCTGAGTAAACTGTTAAATGGTGTGTCAGAACTGCATTAGTTTGTGAAATAAACCGTCCAAGACCGTAAATTTACATGGAAGTAAAAAAATGAATAATATAGACGAAGTTCTATTTTTAAACCAAGTCCCGTGCTTGCCATCAGGCCACGGGTCAGGCCAAGCGCCATGCAAGGACGCATCAGGCGAGGAGTCATTCTACATGGCGTAGAGGGAGAGCGAAGAGGAGAAGAGAGATAAGGGAAAAAAATGTGCATGTGTGCGCACGCACTCACACACTATAGATTAGAAAGATAAAATGTTACTGTACTTACGGTACATTTGAAGTTACGTAGCAACGTTCTCACCTGTGCACTAAGTTACTAGGAAAGTTTAACAGTAGTTCCATTATTACAGGGTCTAGCTTCTGGCTTGTAGCCGTGTTAATGTCGCATTTCTTCCCGACATTTCAGACAGCATTGCAGCTTCCATCTTCAAGGGTGAAGTTTCTAGTCGCAGTGACTATTTCCTTCTGAGCCTCTGCAAAATCCTTCTACCTTTATATACTGTAGGCTGTACCTGGGTGTTAACTGGTTGGCTAAGGGCTGTCTGCCAATCCACAACCTCCTTGGCTGTGATTGGCTGAGGTGTTCGGCCAATCACTGTCGACTTTGCTCCTGATTGGCTGGGATGATTGGCCAATCGTGGAGGGGCTTGTTGTGGTCATTTGGTACAGTTGAGTTTTTTGATTATGGAAAAGTGGTGCCTAACTATTGCTTAGTTTGAATCCATCTTCCCTGTTGATGTTGGATGGAGGATGGGTGATTTGCAGTTTCAATCGCCTCTCGGATGTATTTCTTCTTATAATTAGAGATGTTGACAAATGGTGTTATATTTGTCAAATTCAACGCTGTGTTTGGTTTCAACTGAGTGTTCTGCTATGGCTGACCGAGGAGTTTCCTGTTTGTAATCTATGATGCGTTCTTTAACCCTGGTGATGACTCTCCTTCCAGTTTGTCCGATGTATACTTTCCCACAAGAGCAGGGAATTCTGTATACACCTGCGAGTTGTTTTGCTGGAGTTCTTATTTACTGAAGCCAGAGTGTTTCCAATCTTGTTGATCGGTTTCTGTATAGTGTGGATGTTGTTCTTTCTGAAAAGGTCAGAGAGCTGGTCGTATATTCCCTTGACATATGGGATGACAGCCATATGAGGAAGTTTTTCGGTGTTTTTCTTACCTTGAGATGGTTTCATGGCTTTGTTTATTTCTGTTTTGGAGTAGCCATTTGCTTGAAGGGCATTTGAAATGTGCATCATCTCTTCCTTAATGTTGGCCTCCTCGCAAATGTTCTTGGCTCTGTTCACTAATGTAGACATGACTGTCCTTTTCTGTGATGGTGGATGGTGTGAGCTGGCATGTAGATACCTGTCGGTGTGAGTGGACTTTCGATAGACCTCGTGGCCCAGGTTGTTCGTTTCATTCCTTGTGACTAGGACATCCAGGAATGGCAGTTTTCTATCCTTTACTATTTCCATAGTAAATTGAATGTTTGGGTGGATATGATTTAGGTGTTCTAGGAAATCTGGTAGTTTCTCTCTTCCATGGCTCCATATGACAAAGGTGCCGTCGACATATCTGTACCAGCACTTCTATTTGTATTTGCTGGTACCAATAACTTTTCTCTTGAAGTTGTCCATGAAGATGTCGGCGAGGAGAGGGGAAAGTGGAAAACCCATGGCAGCATCCTCTCTTTGCACATATGTTTGACCCCTGAATGAGAAGAAAGTCTACAAGACACAGTGTTCAATCATTTTCACTGTGTCTCTGCTACGGTCGTCGTCTCCAAGGTGTTCTTGGAGGACTTGGAGAGCTTTTTTCACAGGTACCTTGGTGAAGAGAGAAACCACATCATAGCTGACTAGGATAGGACCTATAGTCAGTGCAATAGGAACCTCTACACAAGATCTGGCGAAATACCTCAACAAATTTATTCAACCAGCTATTCCAAATTCAGCCACACAGATTTGGCTCTTCACATTTCATTGAAATACTACAACAACTTTCTCTCCAACCGAGCTAAATTATTACTGTCTGTCTATTGACTAACGTTCTTACGGTAGTTTTAGCTACAGTTACTGATCGGATATCAGAGATCCCTGAAGACAGGGGTGTCCCTCATGGAGGGCGCAAGTGGTCAGTGACTAGGAGCGGATTAGGTGTGCAGTAACCACATACTGTGGCTGCTGTTCTCCTGAAAGCAGGCTAGCTGATGACAGGGGCACCGCGCATTATTTTTCTTAAATTGTTTTATTATTAATTTTCAAATTTACATTGTATCCCGTTAATCCCTCCACACCCTCGGGGGCCCCACCCAGCCAAATGGAGCAGCCGACCAACGAGGCTGAAAAATGCCGAAAAGAACCGGACTACGAGCCGGCAGCCACCAGTACAGTCATGGACACACAGTCCACCCCGCCCTCGAGCAATGTAGGTAAACAGTCGGGCCCCCCTCCACCCGAAAAAACCAGTCTTGCGTCCCATCACAGTGTACCACACTGCCGACTGCAAGTATGACACGGTCATGCGCCAATTTAAAACCTGCCTGCTGCAACCAACGAAAAACAAGGTTGTCACCCAAGGAGTAGAGTACCTGCCAGCTTCGTACTCTGACTATCAGAGGGCGATATCCATTCTTGAGGAGCTAAAAGTAGGCTTCAGTGTTCTCATCCCCCGCAGCGAGCTTCCCCTGAAAGTTTCAATCAAACGCCTGCGAAAAACCCTGCCAACCGACTACATCAAGGAGGAATTGGAAGCACTGGGCTACCAGCCAATCTCGGTAGAGCCCAAATACTCTATGCGCAACTGTCAGCCACTCCATATGTTCGTCGTGGAGCTCCCAAAGAACGGACTACAACCACACTATATACAATGTGCGCTCCCTCTGTGGCCTCATGGTTAAGGTGGAAGAATACCAGCGCCCCTCAGGTCCCCCCCAGTACACAAACTGCCAAAGGTTTGGGCACTCAAGCAAAGTAAAATGTGTGCAAAAAACCACACAATAAAAGCATGCGTGCTGGACAATAAAGACGATCAATCCCTGCACGTTTGTGACAGTTGTGGCGACCATGCTGCCAACTATAGAGGCTGCCAGGCCTATAAGGCAGAGAAGTGGCGCTTCCTCCCGCAGGAAGAGCGCAAATAGTGCCACCAACAGAGCAAGGCAGACCTGCAGCCACCCAAGCAATTTTCCCGTCCACCCCCAACTTTCTGGCTACTGCCAAACCCAGAAAACTGGGCCCCATCCTAGGGCAGACAGCGCAGCACCCCCCCACAAAACTTTGTGCCTAGCTACGTACTTGTTGCCACTGGGAACAGATACAGTACCCTAGAAATACAGGGTTTCTCAGAGGTGGAATTTCTTGCACTTGCCAACCCCTACAGGCCATGAAACCAGCACCCCCAGCAAGCAGGCAAAGGAAAAATGTCTGCGAAAATGCCCAGAAAAGGTAACAAAAAGCCCGCTGGTTCAAATCCAGCACAGGGCACACAGCAGCCAACGAGGCAGGCCCCTTCTACCCAAACCCCCAACTGCCCAGGATAGCTTGGTAACTGCGGTAATCAGAAGCGAGCTCCTGCTCAGCCTCCTGTTCCGGACCACGCCGCTGCGAAATTAACATGGAAATCATGGCAGAAACAACTGCCGCGACAGCCCCAACAACTACAGAAGCATCCCTGGCCCTACCCCAAAGGTTTTAGCTTTGATACGCTGAACAGCACTCTAGCTGGAAGCGATATCGCCAAGCAGCAGCCACTAATGGTAACAATAATCGGGCACATGTGCTCACTGCTTGCAGTACTGTTCGACCCCCAGTCCACCTTTGAAAGTAAATGCCACTCATTCCTGGTTTTTGCCCAGGCAATAGCTGCCTCAACAGTACAAAATTCCCCCACCAACAAATGAACGTAACAATACCAACCCAACTGCCAAACTAAATAAAATCTTATTTTGGAATGCTGCAGGCATACATAACAAAAAGCAGGAGCTAGTAGATTACATGACAAGGCATCAAATATTAATTGCAGCGATTAATGAAACCCACTTAAAACCACAACACAGTTTCTCTGTTCCAGGCTACATTTGTTTCAGAAAGGACAGAGAAAACAATGCAAAAGGAGGTGTATTAATTTTAATTAAAGATAATATTAACTGTCACACAGCAAAACAGCCTACATTAAATACTCTCAAAGCTGTGGGTACTAATTTTAAACTAGATAATCAGCACGTATCCTTTTACTCATTATATTGCCCGCCAGGCCGCACTCTTACGCGAGCTGACTTAAATGAATTAATATTTCCCCAACCTTATTAGCTGCTGGCGACCTCAATGCTAAGCACCCCGCCTGTGGCTGCAGGGCGAGAACAGCTAATGGAAATAATCTTTCTGACCATCAGTCAAGACATTATTATCTAGTTCATGCCCCCAACGAACCCACTTTTGAACCATATCAAGAAAATCAACAGGCCGATATTCTAGACATAGTTATAAGTAAAAGCATTAATACGGCCTTTAATCTAGAAGTATTACACGAACTGGCCTCAGATCATTACCCCATTCATATTACATTGGACCAACTAGAGACGGAAAACAGGCCAATCCGAACAATTAAAGATTATAAGAATGCAAACTCGCAAGGTTTTCAAACTTATCTGGACGATCGCCTTAATCTACCAGCTGCTATAAGTACTCCCGTAGAATTATACTTAGCAATAAATCAAATTACAGAGCTAATACAAGTAAGAATAAATAAATATGTCCCGGAGAAAACTCCAAAAGATCGTAGTGTTTTACTGCCTGACAATATCAGGCAGTTAATCACTCAAAAAAATTGCCTGCGCAGACGCTATTCACGAGGTAAAAACCGGCAACTCAAGACACAAATTAATGAATTAAGAGAACAAATCAACAAAGAAATATTGCACTGGCAGTCGGACTAGTGGAATGAAAAACTGTCGCTACTCTCCACCACTGATAACAGTTTATTGCACATAACTAAATCATTAACTAAAACTAGCAACACTATTCCGCCTCTCAAGGACTAAATTTCACTGCTTTCACGCCACAGCAAAAAGCCGACGCTATGGCTAATCACTTGGAAACAGTTTTTGTACCCAATACTCAACCTGCCGATGCTGCGCACACTGCCCGCATTTACAGAGAAATCAGAGCTCGCCTTCAGCAACCAATAAATGACGCACCTGAACAAACTCATGTCGCGGAAATTAAGAAACTAATTAAACACATGCAGCTACGCAAAGCACCCGGATTCGACTCCCTGCAGGCCATAGTCCTAATGCAGCTTCCTCTAAGTACAATTGAAGCTCTAATCAAATGTATTAACGCAAGTCTGAACCTTTCACCCTTCCCTACGCCATGGAAAAGTGCCAATGTAATTGTCTTTCCCAAGCCTGGCAAAGATCCGACTTCGCCACAAAATTATTACCCTATCAGCCTCTTAAGCACACTATCTAAAGTACACGAACATGTCTCGATGAGCCGACTCAAAAATCATATTCAAAACGCGAATATTTTTCCGAATGAGCAATTTGGCTTTCCTGCAAAAAATTCCACTGTTCACCAATTAGTCAGGCTGAGTGAACATATCACTACCACCTTTAACTGGCGCCATTATACAGTAGCAGTCTTCTTGGATGTTGAGAAGGCTTTTGACAGAGTTTTCCATGCTGGATTAATATACAAACTGTACCAAAATAAATTCCCTGACTGCTATGTTAAACTATTAAACACTTACCTAGAAGGCAGTATCTTCGCCGTAACAATTGAAGGAGCGACTTCACAACATAAAGTTATTAGGGCCGGGGTTCCCCAGGGCAACATACTAGGTCCTACTCTTTATAATCTCTACACGCACGACATCCCGAAGCCCCCTCAATGGCATATGAACCTCGGAATATATGCCGACGATACAATAATCTACACAAGATCCTTAGACACAAAAAATACCACTCGCAGCGCACAAGAGCATTTAAATCAGCTTAAAAATTATTTTCGCTTATGGTGCATTATAATTAAAGCTAACAAATGCGAAGCAGTTGTCTTTACACGATGGCACATCCCTCCATACCTCCAACGACTTAAACTATTTCAGGAGGAAATCCCATTTAAATCTGAAGTAAAATATCTAGGAGCTATTCTAGATAAAGGGGTGACGTGGCGAAACCACATGGAAAACAAGAGAAAACTGGCCTACGGCCGCATGGCAGCCCTTTACCCAATGATAAACAAAACCTCGGGCCTTAAGCTCAAAACCGGAATTCTTTTGTATAAAGCAATGATCCGCCCTATCATAACTTATGCAGCCTCAGCCTGGGCTTATTGTGCGAAAACATACACTCGTTCTCTGCAAGTAGTTCAAAATAAATGCCTAAGAATGGCAGCAGACGCGCCTCGCTATGTCACGGTTAAATACTGCTGCCCTCGGAGACTATGAACCTGAGGAAACCCAGCGCTACAAGCGGCCAAAATCATTATTGGCACACAGACCCCCATAACAAACTGCCGTGGAAAACACTGTCCGCGACTCGAACTAGTGTCCGCGCAGTAGACTATTTATAAGATGATTCAAAGAATCACACTAATTTCAGCCTTAGAAATAAATTAGTTAATGTTAATCTTAGTAATATCCAAATCCTCTCTCAGGCTCTCAATTGCTCTCTCGGTCGGGCCACGATTGGCCGGTGCTCCAGCCAATCACAGCGCTCTTGCGACGTGACTTATGCAGAATTTTCCCATCGGTCCGGAATGGAAGATATACATCTTAAAACCAAATCTAAAATAAAATGTATTCTAATTGTATATGTATTGTAGTAGTATCAATTTTATATACTATATATATATATATATATATATATATATATATATATATATATATATATATATATATATATATTCGCTATCTACAAGTAGGAAAGTAACCTTGGCTACCAATAACAGTAAGGTTACACAACGACCAGTTAGCCAAGAATGCAATAACCAGAACATTATATTATTAGATCCGGACCACAACTGCTGATGCATGTTGCGCTTCCTCCTGCCTGCCAGAGTCCCAGGCAGTCTCAGGGGCAACTTGGAACACCCAAGTGGTGACTGAGTATGCCTTGGGGTATCACAGTAATCTTTTCCGTACGGGTACGTACGTATGCGGTAAATGTCCATAAGCTGAGATGTCTTCGTGGCCTAGCCGAGGAGGAGTGGTGTTCTCCTACTAAACTTTGATGCATTGCCCACTAGGGGTCAGTGCGAACTGTCGGGGATGTAAGGAAGATCCCCAGGGCTCTACCAAAAACGTGCAATTAGGCCATGCAATAAAGGCCCAATGCCTGCCATATTTATGTATTTTGTTAAATTTAATTAAATTCATAGTAACTGCAGGCAATTGACAGCTAATCCACAGCTACACTGATGGAATAAAAATTACTAATAAAAATCACTGTGTAATTACTAACTATTCAATTGTAAACCAATTACGTAATACACATAGTTATAGATAACTGTACTAATATGTTTCAGGTTAATACCTACCATCATCAGCCAGCTCAAAGGCTTGCCTATGCGCTAGCTTATTGTACTTATTAATCTACACGTATGTCTTTTATTTATGTTTCAGGTTTTTACTATGGGCGGACTAGTTTTTCGCTAATACTGCCCAAATATCGCCAGGGGCACTCAGGCCCTATTGGCGACCCACAGCTTGCTGAGCTCCCACTCTGATTGACCGGGACTGCCGGTCAATCCCATTTCATATCATCAGCCATCTCATTTCCCAACTCTTCACGCATGTTTTTCTTAAATTAATTCCTCTATTCCAGAGCCCTATCATTACTAACAAGCAGTAATTCCCTGCGCGTGTCTTGTGTCTGTCGCACAGCTTTTCCCAGTGCCCTAATCTATAGTACTGGTTTTTCTGTGCCCTTCCCATCTATACTCTTGCTCACTTCGGGGTGTGGATATGGCCTCAATTGCAGCCATATCCTCTAGACAACCCTGCTCCAACCCTGCTCTGCCGCGATGCATGCCTCCTCTTCTCCAATTAACAGCCAACCAAGTGTATTGGGCCTAGCCTTGAGACACATTCAATCCCTACCTCCTTTGTTATTAGCGACTAATGCATGCCGGAGTACCCACAGACTGAGACAGGGTACACGCTGACGTGGCGGAATAAGGGGGCTCGTCAGACAAAAAAAAATTGCAGAGGCTAAGAAGGAAATAATTACTGCGACTAGGAACTTCACCCTTGAAGATGGAAGCTGCAAAGCTGTCTGAAACATCGGGAAGAAATGAGACACTGACGCGGCTACAACTCAGAAGCCTAGACCCTGTAGACAACAGCTGTGAAAGCCTACGAACTTCTTTAATTCCATTATTATTTAGTGACTTATAAAATTGTAATACGTTTACAAAAAAAAACATATTCACAAAAGGTGTAATATTTACATTTTATCCACCCATTTTTCCATTCATGTTCCATGCAACTATCACGCTTACAAAACAACAAAGTGACTAGTGAAAGGCACGCCCGCGCAATTGACTGGCAATGCTGTGGCTGCTACGAAATGGAACGTGTGTGGCAACGCTATGTGGCCTGAGACTCGGAAGGTCATTGCCTTCCATTTCTTTCTTCTCTTTGTTTCGTCCGGCACGCACTTAGGAAGCCACAGCCAACCAAGCGCTTGTTGATAACTCCGCCTGATCCTCATCTTCCTTTACCCCACGCCATCCTTCTTCTCACCCATTCTCTACACGTACACACAACACAGACACACCCCACCAGCTCTCCGGATTGCCGGGCGCTTGTCACTCTTGACTCATAGACAGGCAGACACGGTGCTACATGCAGTTTGCATGTACGTTGCACTGCCTTCGTAAACATTAAGTTGGGAAAGGAAACACATTTTTTATTTTTTTTTCTCCACACTCTTTAAAATTTAGGATGGGCCTTTAGATGGGGCGGGAGGGTGGGTTTACACGAGTAAGTACGGCACACAGAGAGAGATATAAACACTAAAAGAAAATTACCTGAATAATTGATCCAAGGCATCTTGGAATTACTAAATTTTCTATACCTTGAGCCGGGATTGGCTCCATTTAGTTCTTTTGAGATGTCTACCAGCAGTACGGTTGGGTTAACGAGTCATTCTTATCTGACTCCAGTTTGGTGTGGGCCTATATGAACTGACTTGCCCTTGTTTCCCTGCCTTCGTATTAAGTGCTCCGTGATGACGTCCCAAGATCTTATGCTCATCTGACTACGGCTCTTCGGCTC
>PNEQ01003469.1:5407-17907 GCA_003012365.1 Medauroidea extradentata | reverse complement strand
CTACTTGAAAGATGTTTTAAGAGCAGATGTTTTTGTGGGCTTTGAAAGTTGTGAATATCTAACATATGTCATTGCATTCAACTGCAGATTTCGGTGAAACATTTTGTTTAATGTTTCCAGACAGTTAGATTGCCTCAAAATTTTCATTTAGTGAAACTGAATATTCTTACATTAATAATTATGGACTTGCATCATATTTTGATCAGCTGTTAAAGGGATTTTTAAGTGACTGTAGTGGCCGATTTATACCGTATTTACCCATGTACCACCCGCCCCCGTGTAAGACCCGCACCCCATATTGTCAACATACTCTCTTGAAAAAAAATTTTTTTTTCACTATTTTGTTTTAATTTAATTTACTTTTGCATAAAAAACGTAATGAAATTATATCCCAGAAGTATAAATACTGTGTAGCACCACGCACAGCATGTTGGAACAACGATGGCAATGGCTGGCTGCAAGGAACACGGGCGAACAATCCATGGCAACATATACTGCACTCTGTTAGCTACAAGCCGTATCTGAAGAGCGCTCTCAGCCACGCTATACTGTTGCACATTCTGACAGAGCTATGAAACACTATCTGTGCCTCCACGCTGCTTGTACGTGCGTAGATGCTTGTTCATAGGCCCAAACAAGTCAAAGAATTCATCGTCAATCATCATCATTGCAATATGCAGACATTTTTAGAATAAAACAATACACTAAATGATTGTATAAATACAACAACTCATTGGCACTGAAAGAATATTTTAAATGTCCGTTCTTTAATTTAGAAATAATTTTATTTGCATGTGCTTATAAAAACCGGTAACATTGTAACAGTAAAAAAATCTTTCAATTTTTCACTAACAGTGAATGATCACAACCGTTTAGCATTCATTTTCACTACCTAAACACAACCCCTAGCGGTAATACGCTGTATGTGCATAGGCAGTAGGGGTGGTGGTGGCCGTGGTGCTGGCTTGGCACAGCTCAGCATGGCCACGCGCTGCCTAGTTTGTTGGAGTTCGGCACGTCCCAGAGGGCGGCCATGGTGCCACGAGCTGTATGCACGGCACGTGATCTTGGCTGACGGTAATGGCGGTGTTGTGTATATTTACATGTAATAAGCAACAGTCTGATATTATCGTGTATATACTTATATTTCCTTTGTAGTAAATGCTTCCAGCAGTGTGTAATGTATGGTAAATCCCATTTTTCTGGGCCTCATTTTTCTTCCGAAACCGTTATTTACCCGTATGACCCACACCCCAGCTTTTCAGTTTGGTTTTTTGGAAAAAAAATGTGAGGGTGGTACATGAATAAATATGGTAGTTTTGTTGCTGAGGGGCTACACCAGAATTGTCCCCCCCTCCTTTGAAAAAAAAAAATGGCAGCAATAAGAGCTGCCAAACGTGCGTACCTAGTGTCATGTTGCTTCTATGCGCAAGGCGCTAAACTGGCGCGCAGTGCAGTGTAATACATTACAGTGGAAAAGCTATGTATTTAAAAATGGAATTAACTTAGAGACAATTACATATGCGAAAGGCATTGGTTTTTTGTATTCTGTATACTTAAGAATTTCTTACACATCATAATTGTAAAAACCCCATTGTTCTTAGTAAGAAAATGAAAGCCAACTAATCAATCATCACAATGAAATTTTTTACATTATGAAATTGGTTTTTGTGTGTGAGAAATCTGTACCGGACAATGTCGCTAGTCTGCGAGTTTACTCAGGGATCTCCTGCTTCTTCCTCCATTGCAGTCCATCGCTGTTTCATATAAGAATCATTTAACCTTAATCGATTATCAACTACTCCACTCAACAATGAAATGAGGTGAATGGAACATAGAAACATCAATGCCTGGGATTTCACCAGTAGACCTCTTGCACTACAGATTAGCTGACAATAATTGCATCACGGGTGGCAGTTGTAGGGCTGGGAATCGGAGAGCACTGGTATTAGTCAGAAAATAGAAAAGAGATGAACTGCTAGTACTATGTATTTGTTAATAAAACTCTCTTTTTAGATTATGCAGTGGTAAATTTATATGTACACGACAGATAAACAAGGATCTATTTCTTATTCAGGATCACAGTGCCTGGAGGTCAGCAGCCAATGAACATGTTTATTTATCATTTTCTTTGTTTATCCTAAAACTCAGGTAAGAGTGAACGAAGAATACGCAACTTTACATCTGGCATTCAACCTATGTTACTAGACAAAATCTTCGGTATTTCAATGGATGGACCCAACGTTAACTTGAGTTTCATTAAGAAACTGGATGAGAAGATGAGAGAAGAATGGGGACCAGATGGCAAGATTATTGTGGACACTGGTGTTTTTGGTCTTCATGTTGTAAATGGTGCAATAAAAACAGGGCTGAATGCTGTTGGTTGGGATATTCAAACTTTTCTTTGTGATATATATTTCATCTTTAATGAATCACCTGCCAGGTGAGCAAATATTACTTCTGTCATTGGAAGAAAAGTATTTCCTCGAAAGTACTGTACTACTAGATGGTTGGAAAATGTTCCATGTTTAGAAAGAGCTTTGCTTCTTTTTGATAATATTAAGCAATTTATGGAAAACACAAATGCTGTAAAAACCAAGACATTACTCAGTGCTAGGGAGGGACCAATAGGAAAGTTCATGAAGTGTGTAAACGTGCTTTTATAAATTATTATCAAATGACTTCTACGAACCTTTCCCCTGAAGAAATACAAAACGTCATGTCCACTGCTCTCTACATGTTCTCAGACTTGAAAAACGTCATTGAAACTTTCACGCAACGATTTGTCAAATCAAGCAAGGTGACTGCCACAGTTAAGAAACTTCTTGCTGTTGATTTATGAAGCACAGAGAATATACTTCAACTGAAAAATATTTATCTTGGGTTCCAGACTAAGAAATATCTTAGAGAAGTGGTTGCAACTCACCGTGAAGTACGTGAATTCAAGAAAGAATGCAAACAAGTACTACTAACAAGAATGACAGAGATGACACTTGAGCGGAGTCACTTGAAATATTTAGTAGGTCAAGGGTTGCCTTCATTAGATCCAAACATTATTCACAAACAGCCAGATCAAGGAAAATTTATATTTTATATCTTCTTGGATAGCCTGTATTCATGAATTAGAACAACAGAAACTGTTGCACAGATGGCAAAGACTCCGTACTCTCTCATTTGTGGCGAAGCACAGTGTTGTCTTCAAAGAAAAGTGTAGTGAATTTCTTGACAATAAAGTAGAGTCTCTGTGCTTAGATGTCTTTTATTCTTCAATAAAAACGTTACAGCAATGAATGTGAAGATCTGTGTGAAGTTTTGAAATTGTGCCTCATATTTTCACATGTCAACGCACTTGTTAAGAGTGGTTTTTCAGTGAACAAATGCATGTTGATGTATAACCTAAATGAAGAAAGTAGGTATCATTTAGCATAAAGAGAAGTTTATGATGGCATAAAATATCACGAGACCATACACAAGGTTCCGATAACACAAAATATGTTGTCGTTTGTCAGAAATTCTCGAAGACGGTATAGTGAGTATCTTGACAATGCAAAGCAAAGCAAAATCAGACTGAAGGAGCTGTGAAACCACACAAAAATGGCAACTTTAAAATTAAGTAAACAAACTAGAGGAAAAGAGAAAGATATTAAGGTTAGAGAAGCAACATGAAGAATAAATTATTTCAGCCTGGATTAATTTATTGCAGAAGAATATACTAGAGTAAAGCAGCACGTGATCTGTAAACCAATGTTATTAGTCGGACATATGTGAAATTTTTATGATGGTCAAGTTGCTTTTTAATTAAATTAGTGTGCTGAAAAAGTTTGTTAGTTGCATAATTTGGTAAGATTTATAACAAATGTGTGTGTGTAAATGTTATGGTACCATTATTTTAAAATAATGTTATTCTTTTTAGTGCATCTAGATACAGTATTCTCATGTAGTAATTTGCATTTTCATGGGGTTATGCCTAAATTTTTCTGAAGTGTGATGGGCAGAAAATGTACATCAGGTAAGCCTGTTGGTGTAAGCATATTGTGGTAATGGAAATTTGTGATTAGTGGTCAGTGAAAGTCAGGGAAATTAAATTTCATATTTCTATGGGAACCCTGGATAACTCATCACTGTTGACAATAAGTACCGGTGATAAACGTGATTGTTCAAGGCTTGAGAACAGCAGAAAATCTTGTGAAAGAAAACACCGTGAAGAAAGCACAATTCTGACACTGAGCCTCAGGTGTTTTATTACAGTAAACGATGATGCACACTTTTTTTTTACTTTGTAAACAAACAAAACACAGTAAAATAGTGAATATACGTGCGATTCAACATTTCTCTGGACAAATTAAATTATATCCTCAAAGTGTAAACTATGTCACGTACAACATTTTTTATAACAATTATTTAGTCTTACTTGTTTTCGTCCTGACAAGGTCGGATATGGAAAGTGCAGATAGCATTTTTTTTGCTTGCTCTTGTAAGCTAGTTCGGCTGAGTGAAAAAAAAAAAATGCTTGTAAAATGATAATGCTGTAGTATATAGAGAACTGTTTACACAACGGTAGTTTGTAATCACATTATTTTCACGCAAGTAATATGTTGTACATAGGCAGGAAGGTAAACTTTATTATTGCCATGTCCAGGTGAAATGCCAGTGTGTTCATCAGCGGCTGCGCAAATTAAAGTTCCAGACCATTGATAGTGACACAAACTCACGAATTTAAGCTCCAGACGAAGAACGTAACTATGCGCTTGTCCTTGTTCAAGTTGTTGGCTGCTGCAAGGGAGGGATGAAGCTGCTGCTTGACTAAAGGAGAGGGGGGTGGGAGGGTAATCAGAATGCATAAGAGGTGACATCATCTATGGTATGCCTTCCTGCCACGCTTGCGCACTCACGCGCTGTTGTCTTGATTCGCATGCAGGCTTGTGGTTACAACTAAGCTTTCTTTTATTCATACGTTTGTACAAACCCTGCACATTGTAACGAAGGGTGTTTCTGTTTACAAAACGCAGCGTTTGTACAAGTCTTCGCTGTTGTAATGGAATTACAGTTATCTGTTATCATGTGTTTTAATACTTACCTGGAACTGTAAAAGTAGAACTAAGTGAATTATTTTATTTTTGCTCATGCTAATTATTTGTGATGAAAGACTTTAATTTGTCAATAATTTTATTCAATTTTAAGGCCCCTAATTAACTTGTAAACCTGTTATTCTAATTCAGCAGAATATCTTTATTATGGAATGTTAATCAGTAACTTACTATACTGAATTAGTTTCTCTAAGTTAGAAATGTTTTTTTTTTCTTTCTGAGGCGATTGTTTGAACCGACATAATTGTCTTCGTTTGACACCCATACTGATAAGACGTTTTGCAGCAGTCACTTAAGACGACGCCTGTTACTGCCGCCATCCTGAGGATAGGAACTCTTGGGAGCGAGTTTAGGTTGTGGATAAAATTATAAAAGTATTGCCGTTTTCAGAAGAGGCACCAATTTTTCTAATTTATTAGCTATGTTTTTAGTGAACTTCAAGACAGCGTGGGAAGCACGTAAGACATAGCTCACGAACCTCTTATTATGCTAACTTTTCACGAAAATTAGTTTTTGGCTTTGCTATAACTTGTGAAAACTGTCAATGAAATTTTGAACTCTAAATTTTATTTCTGTACCTTTATCGCTTGTTTGTGAAACTGTTGTATTTTGGACAAATTTTAACATTGTGGAATTACCGTACAGGCAGGGAACTCTAAGTTAACCAGAGTTGTGAGTAAAGCGCCCTTGCTCATACTGATTGAACTAAGCCATGTAAAGTTGGTGTTAATGTTTGTTCTCTTGTTGGGGAGAAATCATTTTTAAAATTCACATAACTTTTCTTGTAGGGAATAGCACCTAATATGAGTATCTTTCGCTACCGTCATCAGTTCTCTTGTTCAAATAAAAGAGAATATTTTTTTTTTATCAGTAGTGTACTGTGTCCTTTTGATGTAGTCTGCTATTAGGCTATGTACAATTCACTAATAATCCACTACACTGTGAAAAATGAGTTTAACACAATGCATTATGAAAACTGTGCATTGGTGCAAAAGCAGACTCGTTATTAAAAGAGGCCCCAAAGTGTTGTGGGCTGCATGCGAGCTGTGTGTGAAATATACATTTTTATTATTTGGTTTTATGTGATTATGCAATGCAGCGTCCGCTTACCTGCCGTGCCACGAGAAGCTGCGGTAAGCGACTGACTAATTGTGAGACAACGCTGCTGCGGCCAAGTTGCACTGTCAGGTTTCCAGTTGAGTTAGAGGGGATCAAGAAACTTTTTGGCTGTCATCTAAAAGCACATGTCAACCTATTAAAATAAACTATCATTTAATTTAATAACAAATTTTTTTCCTGTTAAGTAGGTTTCAATTCAAATTTTTGGGTTTTAAGCATCAAAATTGGCCCATTTCGGTAAGTGATAACACTGCTGTAATGAGGACCAAACCGAGAATCGTAACACCTTGTTGTAACGGGACTCTACTTTATGTAGAAATTTTAATAATTAAATTATTTATTTTTGTATTTATGTTGTACTCTCACAGTCATTGGTTCAATAATATCTATTATATCTCTCTAAAAACAGTGGTTGTATGAAATGCATCTAAGTTAGTATGTTGCTGTTTACATTATTTTCCTGCTACTTGATCGTAATATCGACCACCCTCTGCCTTGCCCTGGCTCTGTGCCTGCTGCGGCTCTCTTGAAGACAATTAGCTGCTTCGGTCGACAGCATTGGAATACCTACCTAATTCGGGAGAATAAACTCCCTACCGGCTAAGTTAATTTCTACGATGGCCTGAGGGCACTCCTGTTCCTGATGATTGGTACTGCTCTGTAAATATTGAGATAGGCCTCCTTCCCCTTGTGAGGCAGTCCACCCACCACTGAGGCCTTTATTGTATCAATTTTATTTTATTTATTTCCTTATGTTTGATGTATTGAATTTGCTATTTTCTATTTAATTACTTTGAGGTATTGTTGACAGTTGTTTGGTAAGGTATTGTTTGACATTTTATCTGTATCAGTATTGAAATTGTTAAATTTTATATGTATTTAATTTGGTTTGTTTAGGCTGAGGCAACTTTGTGTTTTAATTTAAATTTAATAATATCATTTGCAGCTTAACTGTTATTGTATTGTAACTCAGGGCTGAGTGTATTGTTGGCTAGTTCTGTTTGATGGCACAGGTGTGCCTACCCAGTTCCTGGAATCGCTATATTTAGATTTTTAACCGTTTTTCTAATACTTTTACTTTTCACGAAGTGCACGTGCGCCGCCGCTCGTCGAGTGTGCGAGAGAGACGGTAATATGTTTGCGCGGGCTGGCTTGAGCCAATGGAAGGACACGTGGTTCAAATTTATTAAAAATTATGTTTTAAATTATTATGTAATTATGGTTTTCAGAAGCTATATTTTCACTTTAAAAGTTGTTTAAAAGTATAAAAGTTTGTAATTTGTTATTATATATAATTTAGTTTTAATTTTCTGTTACATTTTTAACTTGGTGCGTTGGGTGGCCGCTAGAGGCGCTGCAGGGAGAGAGCAAGCTTCGCGGGGTTGGCCATATTTACTTGTCTAGTCACGGACGAAGGTGGTTGTACTTACTTGTTGTTCGGACGCGGACGAGGATGGTCGTGTTGAGCGGTGCTTGGGCTGTGTGGGAGCAAGGTGGCGGAGCAGCGATGTATAAGTAGTAATCTTTCATCTTTTAGTCACAGAGTGGAGGGCTCGCACGTTTCGCGAGAATGTTGTAATTAAAATGTCCTGACTTGTTTTTGTTTAGGGTTGAGCTGTTGCATTCAGACTAATGATTGAAACCTAAAACTTTCAGTATGTAGAGTTGATTTCTTTACAAAAGGTTATTTAATAAAACGGTCACGCCAACAAGTTTTATTTTTATGTAGACTACAGCAAAACCACTATACGATCACAACTGGCCACGTGAGAGGATGTAAGTAACTTATGCTTCGTTCTGCGAGAAGCGCTAAATTTCTGGTGCCGTGACCAGGATGTGTGTGATCAACGATGACGGCAAAGTAACTTCATCTTCATTCAAGTATCAGCCGACGCGTCACATTTATGGTGCCGTGACCAGGATTTAGCGGAGATGCATCACACCCTGTACTCTGCTTTTGTCTCTGCCATCCCGTTATTCCACAGCGAGAGTTTCAGGGGGTGGGGGTTTTTGCACGGACAGTTCCTCGTTGCATACTAAGGAGTTAGAAATGTTAGTTATTGGAGAAAGCAGATTCTGCACCCTATTCTTACTTTAACCCAATGATATTAAAAATGTTTGTATTGTTTGCAACGGAAGGAAGAAAAACAGGAAAGCAATCTATTGTTCGAATGCAGTTAAAGGGACAAATTAAGATGTTTGATACACTTCAAAGAAACAATGTAACAACAGAGGCATGTGTGGAGATTTAGCTCTATTTCACTACTGGACTGTTGTTGTAGTAGTATATTAACAGTAAAAATTAGTGAATTGGTAAGATATTGTATTTATCTGTGTACCACCTGTCCCCATATAAAACTCATACCCAACAATTATTACATACAGTACTGTTGAGAAAAATACTTTTTTTCCCTCTATACAGTTTTAATATACAGTATTTGTATTTTGCATAAAATTTAATTGAAAAAAATTTAATATGTATTGAATTAAATACATAGAATTTATAAGAATGAAATTATGTCCTAAAAGTACAAATACGCTGAGTACCGCTTCATGTGTTGGAAGATACACGGGCGACTGCTCTGTGACAGCATATACTGCACTCGGCAGTTGTCGGTATTTAAATAGTGCGTTGTATTATGGCTTATTGTAACAGAGCAATGAAATACTATCTTAATATGGTTCTCCGTGCTGTGGGTGCCTAGATGCTTATCCAGTGTTACTTCTTCCAGCAGTCTGTAATGTATGATAAGGCCAACTTTTCCATGCCGTATTGTTCATCCATCACCTTTATTTATTTGTATGCCCAACTTTTGAATTTCGTTTTCGAGAGAAAAATGTGCAGATGGTAGATGGGTAAATATGGTGTTTTATGTTCCTATAGGCTGCTCACTATACGCTGAGCACTCAGAACTTGTAATTAATTAAATATATGTTTTATTGGGCCAATATATGTTAACTTTTAAGGGTGTTGAAACATTTACACTGGTTTTTAGTTACATGGAAGTTTTCATATTAAGAGTAGTAGAGATAACTGCAAAACGGTCGAAAGGAAACTTTCTGCAGTGCTCAACTTATTATGAACGGCCTATAAGAGCGTTGTAGGGGCAGTTTATGTGTGAAAATAAATAGTTGAATCGACGCCAGAAGAATGCACATTTGGCAGGTGAAATTGTAGACCAATTGTAGTGCACATAATTATATATTTGTTGTGCAAAGTGGTTATTACTGTACTTGTCAACAATACATCTTAATTATGCAGAATAAGTGGAAGAGCTAGAAGTAAATGCAACTATAACTGCTTGGTGTGATGTGTGATTATTACAGGCAAAATAATACTGATGAATTAACAGTGATGAACTTCTTTGACGAAGCAGAAATCCACTGCTTATTTTACGTAGTTAGTGACGACACAAGTGAATTCTTGGAGGACACTCTACAGGACATTATTGCCAAAGTTGGCAAGCCACGTAACTATGGTAGGTATGATAGTATGGTACTTTTAACTGTCTACTTTCAATCAAATATCTTGCATACAGTGAAGTACAGTATAGACCGTTCAGGATAAAGTAAGCAGTAAAGATTTAACCTTTGAAAAAATCACTAGCGTTACTGCATATAATTCAACATTATAAGTTCAGTGGAACCTCGTTAATACAAATCCTGCTAAGTCAAAATTCTCATTAATACAAAGTGGGTTTCTTTTTTCTTGGAATATCAGAAATTAAATATTAACTGTAATATTCCAGGAAAAGTTTCTCAATACTTAAAACATTTCAATATTAAGAAAAGGTGGGAAACGGTCGCTAGGCTACTATTTACTAAAAACATAGGTAGAGGTGCACAAGTACTTACAAGTAATTGCCTTGAATTGGGTATGTGTGATTGGTGAGCATGATATGGAAGGATGTGGAAAGCTGATGTATTGCACAGGTGCTGCAGCGAGGGCTACTGTAGGGATGGGAACCTCTGGGTGAGGTGATTGTTCTGGAAATAGGGCTAGGTGGTAGTTTGGGGTGCACCACCAGTTTGTTGCATAGGTTTGGAGGCCGTCTGAAAACCTGTCTCGAGGGTTTGAAGAACAGGTTGTGCGTAAGTGGTGAAGATGAAAGTATTTTGTGGCCACAGTTGAGGAGGATGGTCTTGAGTTTGTTGAGGCCTTCGTGGTACGGCAGTACAGAGAGATGTCAGTGTTACTGTCTCTGGTCTGTGGTTACAGATGACTCGCTGAATCTGACTGTCAACATGGGGTTTGGTCAATAAATGTTTTGGCTATTGGTCACATTGTGTATTACAGATTGTCTTCGGTTTGAACATATGTGTGTGGCTCTGGTTGCTTGGCTGTATGGAAGTGATTTTTTGCAGTAAAAGGGATGGTATTGTGCAAAAATGGAGTTCAAAATGTGGGGTGTGGCCTATTTGTGAAATATTTAAAATAACAAATTATCCAAAGATATTTTTTTCCTCCAAAACAAATTTGTAAACGTTCAGTTTGCCAGAATTTTTTATGGAAATAAAAATAATACATAGTTTAAACTTTCGCTTACCTAACAAATTTGAGGTTTGGGCCATGTACAATAAACAAGCAAGTTGTCGCGGAATCCCATTCCCCCTCGCTTTTATGCGGCAGGCTGACCGCGTCTAACAGTAACTCAGAATGTTTCATAGCAATAACAGCTGGTGCCACAACCAAGAAAGGGATTTATTTTTGAGATTGTCAGGTGCACAATACGGTTTAGTGAACATAACATTAAAAACTCACTTTAAAGAATTTAGCACTGGTATTATTCTTTACCGGTAGAAAAATTTACAGTTACTATATGCACTTTTAATATGTAGGCCTACTGTATACTTTGACACATATACTGTAGTTTATCTTGGTATTTGTAGACTGGTGTTAATTGAAATAGTAAAATTTTCTGTGAAAATTAATATACATAATTGTGAATTAAATTTTAGTGAATTCGGTGGATGCAGTGCAGAATACTGGAGAGAAAACATCGCACTTGTAGGGAATAAGGGTACATATAACACACAGAAATACCTTCGAAAATTGCAGTATTTAATTAAGAGCATGAGAATTAAAGTTGCTATTTCCTACAACCTTGGAGACATGACTTGCCAAAATTACTGTCTCCCAACCAGTAACAAAGCACATTACTAAGTCCACAAATAACTTAAAATATAAATCTTCTGGATCTGAATTTATTTCACAGTTTATTGAATTATGCTCGGCTAAAGAAATAAATATTTAGCTCAGTCAGTAGAGTTGAGATAGAAGATCTCAGACCTCTGGTTAGGGCTCGGCATTATTAGCTATTTGGCTAAGTTAAAAAAAATAGTGTTCAGAAATTAGTTGATCAGTTCCAAATCAAATTAAAAGAGTTTATTGTTGAAACATGCTTTAGAAATTACTAAGATTTTAAAACAGTCGAAAAAAAAGACGCATTACGTAGTTCCCACGTTGGCTTGCAGTTTACCAAAAATTTAGCTTGATTTTAACACAAATCAGCCACTTATTTAGTCAGCTAACTTAATTAGGTGTTTTCAATAAGCCCTAAACCCACTCCCTTGGGTTTCCTAAGCTTACGACGGCGGCAGGATGAGCTGACTTTCCCACACGGGAAAAAGCCTGCTGCTACGTCTATTTGCTTCGGGAGTCAAGAATAGAAGACCGAGCCATCGCTAATAGTGTTGGTTCTAGTCCTAGCCTCAGAGAAATTACCAAAAATTCCTCCAACTTGGAGAAAGAACTTAAGTATTACAGGATCTGATCCCTAGATCTAAGTCGTATAGATAGAGCCACCTGTTTACGGTGAAAATAAATTACTGATTTCGTCAATTTTCTTTTAAGATTTCGGTATATTTTTCGTCACTTTTTCAAGTGATGGCGGTGTTTTTCGTCATTTTTAAAAAACTTACATTTTCAATTATATTTACACAGTTTTCTATGACACGGACATTCAGAAGAATAAAAAAACCTACTATTATTTATAAATGCATTTAATAGCTACTAAGACAATACTAATATTCCTATTTGAAAAGATCCATGTATAAGTTGGTTACAAACAAAGAAAAATACAACATTTTTACTATAATACAACAATCAATTTTAAAATACTAAACTTCATACAAGTATTTTGTGCAAAATATTTGGCTGATCTAGCATGAAAATGCCAATGCAGTCATCAACTCCATATTTTCAGCTGTGACTGCTGTTCTTTTGTCTGTCATAATGTTACCATATGACGAGAATGCTCTTTCACAGTCCACATTGCTTACTGGTATCCACAT
>PNEQ01003468.1:42411-62019 GCA_003012365.1 Medauroidea extradentata | reverse complement strand
ATCTTCTAGTCTTTACTAGAATCTTCTAGTCTTTACTAGAATCTTCTAGTCTTTACTAGTATCTTCTAGTCTTTACTAGAATCTTCTAGTCTTTACTAGAATCTTCTAGTCTTTACTAGAATCTTCTAGTCTTTACTAGAATCTTCTAGTCTTTACTAGAATCTTCTAGTCTTTACTAGAATCTTCTAGTCTTTACTAGAATCTTCTAGTCTTTACTAGAATCTTCTAGTCTTTACTAGAATCTTCTAGTGCCCCCCCCCCTTTTTTTTTGTTACATTTTTATTCAATTCCTCCATTAGTTGAAATATGCATTTAATGGTTACTTATCCCCCTCCTACTTTGCTAACCCAGCTTTGAATATTACTGTTTATCATTTTTACACTTCAAAAATTGTCAATGTTTAATGTAATACAAAATTTACTTGTTGCAGCCAGTATTATAGCCTATATAAACTACAAATCTTGGGTTTAATTACTCAATTGTTAAGACAAAACTGGATAAAAATATAATACTTCAAAAATCTTAGGACTAGGTAGCTGAAAGTAATGTAATGCATCATTGAGTTATCAAGCCAAAAGCATTACCACAGTGAGTTTGATTCAACATTATCGGTTCTGAAAGTTTAAAAAAATATCATCCACATGTATTTAAACTAAGAAAACTGCAGTTTACCCAGTACCAAAACCAAATAGCTACAAGAGCAGCACAAGTTTTCTCAGGACCTGGAATTCCAGGATATCCCTGAATACAATTCAACACACATATTACAGCAATTGTGTTTGGCAAGTATGGCTTTATCTCTTGCTCAGGGTAACCAAACAGTATTTCCACTCATGACTGGCCTTTCTTAGCAACCTAGCCTCAAATGAAATGTCTTTGGTTTATTACAATTGTTAGGCAACAATTTTTTCATATTACATGCAACTTTTACATTTTAAAAGTGAAATGCAAAATGTAATTTTTCAAGAAGCAACAAAATATTTTTAAGGCAATGGCTCTACAAAAATTTAAGAATGACAGGTGTTACACAAATATTAAATGACATACTTTTTCCAAAGTTATCAAGAGATCGCATTGACATAATGAAAATAGACATAGTAGATGAATTTCTTGCATTACAATGTTGAATCGTTTATTAGTAACTTTAAGCTTTCTAAAATTTTTAAATGGAGCCTGTAAAATATGAAAGTTAATTTAATATTCTAAAGAGTTTTTTAAATTTATTTACAGAATGTTCACAAATAAAGAAAATATAAGTCATTTTATACATAAACCGTAATATTAAGGGAATAATTCACCTTGCAAAATCAAATAAGAAATTTAGATTTTCCCACAAACTGAATTCTACTCGACGTAAACTGACAAAATTTGCGATTTTACTTCATGACAATACGGCCGAAAAACCAACAGTAAACGTCAGTTGATACTACATTCAAGCCTTACAAAATTGAAAGGGGTGGCCATCCTTAAATTCCTGACAACATTTTTAACTTTAGGATAATCCAATATTTAAAATTGAATTATTCGGTAACACAAACTTTAATAAAAAAAAAAAAAAAAGGTTCTCTTGTAACAACTGTCTAAATCTCAGTTTTTGTGCAAAACGCACGTGAAGTTTTGGCATGGTGTCACAGAGCCTAGTGTGAAGGCAACATTGAATACACGAGTGGTTTATTTCAAAGTGCCGCACAGATAAAGACTAACATTTACTGTAAATGTCACGTATCTCAGTTTATATCTTTGTTCCTGGCTAAATTTGTGTGTTTTGAAAAAAATAATCTAAACGTGCAAGTGAAATATCTTGTCGGTACAATGCACAAAGTTAGACATTCAAACAGTTTGTGATATTCTGGCACTACTGAAAAGTGTAAGGGAACCAAAATTGTTTTCAGGCACTGTCTGGTACTGCTAATACCAATATTGGTACTGCCTCGAGAAAGAAAAATAACATTGATGACGTAGGAACTGAATGTTATCAAAACACTTTGACAAAGAAAATTCTGATTGTCTTAACTTTTATTGTTTTAGTCCTACTTATGATTAAGATGAATAAAAATCTAAACCAGTCAGCAACTCAAACACATGCAGGTGTGTGATGCAACCTTCAACACAACTTTCTGGCAGAGAAAACACTCCTAGCAATGTCACAGTCACGAGTACTTTACAAATTTAAATGACTGACTTAATTCACCTATTCCAGACACCAAAATTGCATAACTTATATCAAAAAGTAAACCTAAATCGTAATACATGTCCAAGAAGAGACTACCCCAACCCATTGCTGTTATTGTAGACAACCATTTGTGCTGACACTGACATGCAAATGCTTTTGATTGCCCCAAAATAATTTATTAACGATTACAGGTGAAGTAATTAACAATCCATGGACATGCACAATCTCTAGTAACTTTCTTGCACAACCTTCTTTAGTCACCTTTATATGAAATAAGTTTACCTTCAATATCCTGAGAAATAGTTACCTAGGTAGAATTCACACGCTGATAAAATTTATATGCATTTGTTGTCCAACAACAAATTACTTCTGGTTTAGCACAACAAATAACATATCTGAAAATTGAAATCTAATGACTGAAAAATAATAACTGTTTTGGGTTTAAACACTTGTTAGTACCTGAAGTCAAAAACTCATTTTTATTACCACTATAAAACTAATTTTGTTTAGAATGTACCACTGTAAACTTTCACAAATATGACTCATGTTGGTAATCAGCCTTTTATTGATTGCAAAGGAAAAATTTATCGCTTACAATAGAAAGACTGCAACATTTATATCTATTTAATGTTGATAGTTCAGACTTTTCAAGACTGGGCATTGATTTTTCTCCTCAGACACTGTGAAATTCATTCCTGCTGCAAGGAAAGTAAAAATTTAATTATGGAATTCACTCCCGCAGGAAAAGTATAAGAATTTAAAAACATGTTAATGCGACCTTTGATTTCAGTGTCTCCGATACCAATTATTCTAACGCAAAATAACTAACCAATAATACTAACAAACTTATTACATACTAAAATATACACAATTTTATTTCGTTTAGTTAAAATGCTTTGCCACAGTCTTTGCAGGATGTGCACACGTCAATGAGCTGTACAAGGTCTGATCAGGTTTTCTTCTCACAAATAGAACATTAATTCTTCACGTACCGGAATCATTGTAAGTTTAAACATGTAATTTCAGTGTACATAACAAATACCTATGTACATCAGATACAAATGTTTATACAAAGTTCACAGCTCCTACGTTTTAAAAGCAGTACTGAACAATTTTTGTTTGACTTTACCAGAGAATGCAATCAGAAATCATTGTAACAGTCATGAAAAAAACTGAACTCTAGCAGCCCTATTAAATACAGCTTTGAGGGATAGTGGTAAACTGAAGCAGCAAAATGAGACTAGGAACAGCATGCCAGGAATGCATGGGTTAAAAGTTATTGGTGAAAGTGGCAAAACATCTTTGTAGCATCCTGACACACTGTTCACCTGATCTCGCTATGTTAAGCAGCAATGAAGACGACCTACTGGCATCGATTCATGCTGCGTGTGATAACAAAACATCGCTCCTGCAAAACTGTCCAGCCTGCATTGATCCTAAGGGCCACCAAATTGAACACCTCCCTGCGAGACTTATTCCCTTGTGATATGTAACTTTTAATCAAGAAATTTACTGCCTGCCATTTATCTCTTTTGAACCTTAAGATCTCCTCCAACATATCTCAAATTCACTTATCTGCGAGATGCAGTTTGCACATATCCTAGTTTGCTGCCACAAGTCAGGCCACAATTTTACATATATAACATCCAGTAGCAATTACAAACATTTAAACCTAGTGTATTACGGTAGAACCCTGTTATAGTGTTCCCGCTTATGTTTTCCTGGTTATAATGCTACCTTCATTTGGGTCCCTAAAACTGCTTTATAATAGGATTTTACCATCTTATAATGTTTTCCCTTTTAAAATGTAAACATTTTTTGAGACCCTTCAGAAACATTATAATAGGGTTCTACTGTATCTGTATTGTGGCTTCATCTTTCTTCACATTGTACTATTCAAGATTGTGAGCTACTGTATGTAAACTGTAGTTTCGTCATTTTAATGTCTCATATTTGGATCAATTTGTGTATATTTTTGAGAAAGAAATGTTTTTTATTCAAAATTTTCTGTATGTCTAGAAATTTATACTACCGCATTTACTCTACTACCCCTCACATAATTTTTAGTGAAATCCTTGTTGAAAAGCTTGATGTGCGGCTTATTCGGAAAAAAAAAATACCGAGATTGTACAGAGTTGCGACTTTGCAACACCGCTACATTTCAGCGACCAGCTGTTATCTATCAGAGTACCGGTACACGTGCTGCACTCAGTTTCTTGTCGGCGTGGGTAGCCATATAGATATGTTTGTGCTTGCTGCGTGTATAATGATATTAAAAGAGATGTGTTTACGGTAGTTTATTTTTAATTTGCCCTCAACAGTAATCAGAGAGAGGCAGAAGAAACTGATAATTGTGCTGCGGAACAAACATTTTATGTTTCAGAAAGTTGTATACGGGACTGGAAAAGAAAAAAGGATTAATTTTTTAGCTGTAGGGCATTCAGGATTGTTTTGTTTATTCCAGGGATAATTTATTGCAGCATTTTTTGTTCAGTTTCTTTATTCACGTGCAAATATGTTTATGTTTAACATGGCCATAGCATTAACGAATGTAAACAAAAGAATGTTAAGGTGGCCATTTGCATTCATTGTTTTGGTTACATTTTAATTAAACATTTCAATCATCACCCGTTTGATGCAATAAACTACGTAAAATATTTTAACTGCATTACTGTCTAGTGCAGTTAGAATTAGGATGCTTACTGAACTTAGTTGTAAAATAGTCATTTCAGAAAGAAACTACGTCTGAATGAAGGCAGACGTGATTGGCCATCAGTAGACCTAGGCCTACGCATACCTAGGCATTTATTTTTGAACAGTTATAGTGACTTAATTCCTGCATAACTTGTAAAAATTATTTACATTGAAATGTTTGCCACAAATTTCAAAATTTATGTAAGTCTATTTTATTTTGAAAATTTGGTGGGGCTTATTAAATAATCTGGGGTGCCAGAATTACTCGAGGGCAAGAGGTATTACAGTAAATACGGTATGTAGCTTGCAAAATCAGTTTTAATTGGATCAGAAAAAAAAACCTTAGTTTATTGACTTTGTAATCACATATTCAAGTCATGTAAACATATTTATTAGAAAATATTTACGCAGCAAAATGTAAACAAATATGACAGATAGTGTGAGATTGTGCTATTCCAATACGTGCCGACAATAATAGTATTAACACCGTAGTATCTTAAACAAAATGTTAGTACGTACATGTAAATAAATGACTGACTGCTGCCATGTTCCCACTTAAGTAATAGCACAGCACATGCAACAGAGTAGAGCACTAGATTTTTAAGTAACCGTAGATTTCATTGCCAATTCAAGGTATTAAAAATACCACAAATAAAATGTGGTAAACAAATACTGTAAATCTAAATAAGTATACCAAGTGAAAAAATTATTTTTCACCAATCACGCAACGTATGTACAGCGCAAGGTTGTTGGTACAAGACTACTTTGGAACTGTGGTCAGGCAGCCTTCGCCAGACTCTGCTTGGGACGCGGCTAAAGAGTAGCATTGTGGTAGACATTCCGCTCTGCAGCAATGCTGTGACACATCTCTACTCATCTTCACTCACACCCTAAAGAGTTTTGTTTATCAAAGGATGTTACAAGAATATTTTATATATATTTTTTTAATTTCTGGTGCTCAGAACTTCAGTTTTATAATTGCGCAAATACAGTAAGTTGCCATCAGATTAAGTTACATGAAAAAACTAGTTCTTAGCTATATCAAAAGATACCAAAATTATTTATGCAATAGACTTTACCGAATTTCGTTAAGACTGAATTCGTCTCCAAAAAACTATTTATTTTGTTTCAATTTTGAAAAAATTCATAAATTTTTCTTTCACTTTCATTTTGTAAGAAATGAGTCACATTCGCATAAACCTATTAAATGTATAATTTATTACATTGCATGTTAATATTGCTCTAGTTCGTTATGTACTAAGGTGTCCATTAACCGAGGATTACAAAGGATGAGTGATGTTCAGCCTTTATGTACTATGACTACGTGATAATAGCAGTACACAAACTTGGTTTAAGTTTTTCTTGCTGTGGTTACACGTATTAAACGTCAGTTTGATTCGGTGCAAGTTTTGGCAGACACAGACAGACAGATTATATACAAACAATAAGTGTACCTATTAATGTTTTTTGTTAACAATACTTCTAGCTTACTGCAGGTATTATAGCATGTTGGGAATGACAATTTCTACCTTTACTGGTGCAGCATAGTTTTATAACAGTTTAGCCTACTGGTATGAATTGTGTTCCACACTTTATCACAATGTTTATGTTACTGCGTAGCAAGAGAAGTATTAACCTAAAAATTTGTTGCTGCATATAATCCACTGACAGAACTTTACTTTAAGGTAAAATTTACATTTTCGTACTAGAGCATGTTCTTTCATTGTATGCTTATGGTTGGCAGTTTATTTACAAAACCAATTTAATTGTGCCTTTCGTATAAATTTTTATACTGCGTTTATTCTGTATCGACAATTAATATTCCACTTGATAGGCATTATATTAATCTACAGTGAAAATTTAATTTACACCCATACAGAAAACATTGAACTTGAGTAGAATATCTGTTTTAATGTACTGAGACACTCCCAACATATGGTGATTTTATTGCAATCTTCGAGTTCTACAAATTGCCTATTTGTATTATCTACTGTAGTTTGTAATACATTTTTTAACTTTATTAAGTACTCATTTTGGTTTTTCACCTGCCAAAAGTAAGTTGCGCATTTACTTTAGGTGATTTTAAAGAAAATCAATAAAGCGGAAGAAGTTTATGTTGGCACGGTGACCACTTGTAAGACCCAATTAAATTCCAAACATTCTTAGTACTCTAGCACTATGAAAGGAACTGAACAAATCCAAAAACATAACCTACAACAATAAACAAACAATACCGTACTTAACGGAAAGAAATGATTTTCCTCATATGTTATTGGATAGAGATTCATCAATATTACACTACTTTACATAACTATAAGGATAATTACAACCTTTTCGACATTCAAATTCTTATTTACCTAGGTGTGTTGTACCAAAGATGGATTTCTTTGATTATCACAGGCAAAATTTACATTGATGATGCTTGTTCAGAATTTGAGCTTTCAGCATGAACACAAAATAACTGACCAAACAAATCATTGCTTCCAATATAACCTCAATAACTACTGCAAGAGGGATTGCCGACATCCCTGAATAACAGCCACCATTTTATCACTGCCGCCATCTTACGACAGAGTGTGTCGCAACACATCCTGGGTGCAAAAACAGTCATAGTCTACTTGAACGCAACACCAGTCCAGATTTAAGAACCACTTTCACATAACAGGTAAGTTTGTGAATATTATTTTATTATTGATTTATTAAGTTAATACTTTATTTTTAACAACAGGATGGAAAATAAAATTTTTTTCAATGCAGTGGTTCACTTAGTAATTTTAATGGGCTTTTTTTTTTTTTTTCAATAAATACACAAGTTAAAAAAAATTAGTGAAACCAGCCACTATATTACATACACGTATCAACATTAATTGTTCACGAGTGGAATAAAAAAGATAGACAGTAACAAAATTAAATTTGCACATTAATATAACCATGTAAAAATTATGTAATATCAACAGTTTTAAGCACATCTGTAAGGAGAACACACAAGTTAAAAAAAATCTGAATATATGTGAATATAAAACACAACCCCTCAACCAATGGTTGCTGGTGCCACCTTTGAGAGACAGTTCCTCTGAAGAATACATTCTAAAATATTGATGGAATTTAAAAAAGTGTGCATAATAAAATATTACTTAAGATACGAATGTGATGCAGAGATGAAAAACAAAACACTCAAAATTTTGTTTCATGTTACGAACAAGCATTCAACACTAGATAATACTTATGAGCTGCATTAAATAATTCAAAATTTTGTACACCGCGCAGGTAAAATAATTGCACTCGAAAAGTAATATAGGAGACACACACAACTCTCATGCCTACATGGCTATTATGTACACACAAAATTCAACTACATAGTTCTTATATACTACAATTATAAATGCAATGTCTGTAAGTACTTGTTATGCCTATTGAATCCACAAATCCCACATCAAACTTCACTTTGTCATCAGGTACATTGCTATCCTCACATTCATGTGTCTGGTTTCAGCCACGCTTTGGTTTCCATCATACTTCACATGTTCATTATGTGCCATTCACATAATCACGCTGTTTGCTTTAGAATACGTACTACAGTACTACAAGGCATACCTGTCATCTTTCTGAAAATAATGCCAAACTATTCCAAAATCTCACGAGAAAAAATTTCAGTACAATGTGATTACGAAAAATAGATGGCATTCAATTATGAAAACTACATATTTGTTCCTGGAATGAAAATCACTGATACATAAAGCTAGCACAACAACCTACAGTCTAACAAAACTATTATAAGAGAGAAATGTTCTGACTTGTATGTTCTCCAAAGTTTCACAGGTACATTGGCATATCTGGCATGGTCGGCGCGCTGAAACCAGGTTCTTGTTTCGGGTGGGATGGGTTGAGAGAGACCGACTTCGGGCGCACAACTGTCGTCCTGCGAACATTTCCTGCCACACTGTAAAGCATTTAGTCTGTCCTCTTGAGGTAGCTGCTTCAAAACTATCGCACATCCAATACTCATGAGTCATGGAGCACAACACGCTGCCAATAGAAATGTATCGAGTCTCTAGGAAGCAAAGAGGTGAGGAATAAAATTTAAGGAGCATTATAAATAGAGGATAATAAAAGACAATTCCTAGAATTGTTTCTCACCATTTCAGTTTTAAGGTGTTTTTAAGGTTAGCTCAATTTACGGTTAACTGTTAGGACTAGTTTTTAAGTAACAATTGCAAGCAAAATTATGTCAGGTGCTCCATGAACCAGAGTAAGTCTCCCTTCATGCATTCCAAATCCACTGTGATGAGTAAAACACTGAGCACTCGTGGCTCAGTCCAAAATGCGGCAGACGAGAGAAGTATCGCTATCGTCTGTTGCACTTCTGTATGACACAGCTCACAGCCTCCGCAACATCTTCAAACACAGGAATACCCTCTCTGTTTGCGAGGTCCGACAGGTACATACGGCCACGGTTGTAATCTTTCACAGCCAACATCGACAACTGCAAATAAAAATTCATCTGCTGTAAGTATGTATTACTGAAAATACCAACTAGTTCCATACTTTTATTGTAATAAATTTTTGTTTAGAATTAGTCTAAATGACACCTTCAATAAATGTGATAAGAATATTTCAACGTCATTAAAAATGTAATATAAGAAAACATTTACACAAGCAGAATTGTGGATAGATAACTAAAGAGCTTTCATTGGGTTTCAAATTCATACTTCTCCCATATTATTGAACTAACTGTACATCAAGTAAAAAATTCTACATCAAATGCAAGGTAAAGACCTCTCCTTTAAACCAACTCAAAGAACCTGCTAAAAATGTGTACAATGCAAGAAAGTGTAAAATCTGGTAATAAAAAAATGACAAAATTGTAACTATAATTGCATATTGAACCTTGCAAAAGGTTACACATATTTATATTCTACAAGTTACTGCTTGCATCAGAAGATGTTGGTTATTACATTGATCAGACTTAAAACTATTAGATAATTAACATAAGGTTTTGCATAAATGGCTTTTACCATGGCTGAATTACAGGGACCTGTCAGAGATCAACGATCCAAATACGCCACGAGCAGACGTTTACATTGTTTGTAATGGAAGATACGTAAACTAAAAGAGCTTAACTTTTTTAAATACAAATAATGCACATTATAGTTAACAGAACGACATTAGAAAACTTAGTATACAAGTACATACATAAGCTTCACAAAAAGAAAACTATTCTTAAAGAGAAGTAAAGTTCTATTTAAGTTATTTCCATGTTGGCCCCACAACTACCTACTATTTCATGTCTACCGCAAGATCGTTTCGGTTTTATCAAATAAAACGTTTGAGAGAAAGAGAGAGAAAGAGAGTGAGTGTGTGCACAGACAACTATCTTTCCAAAAATCCCATTTGTAAAGCATTTCTCTAAAATCTACTGCTGCCGATTCAACCATCACTTCCAGTCTGACATAACGAGAAGCACAATATGTGACCTAGTACTTACAATGACTATCTTTTAATAAAATTTTTTTTAAGTTAAAATTACATATGTTTCACTGGCAGAAAGGTAGATTTCAAATCTCTGTTCTTTACAAGTTTATACTTTATGAATTAACACAACAAAGTAGACCAATAAAAATATTCAACAGATACCTTTATCGTAATGCTAATATTCACAATAAATGGACATTTACAAAATGCTTCGTTGCATCAGCAGATTTTTGTAACAGTGTTTTTGCATCCATTTTACCTTATCAGCACAACTTCTTGTATGGATCAGATATACAAAATACAGCATATTAACGAAATCTATATTACTGGTTATAATAATTTCAAGGAACTGTCCAACTGTAGTATAATAACATTAAAACTGTAACTGCAAAAATCAAACTAAACTGGTCGAGCTACAATTTCTCCTTGCTATTTATACATAGGCCTAAATAAGACTTCCTCTGTTATTATATATATACATATATACACATCCTGTGATAAACTTAAACCTACATCGGGAGCATAGCCAGGATTTCTGTTGGGTGGGTTGGTGGTATGGTTTAGGGGGCGGGGGGGGGGGAGGAACCAACTTCAGAATTTTCACGACACAATAAGGGGACTTTGATCACACGCCATGAAATGGGGGCTTTTCCCCTGCAAAAATTTTGGTTTCAATGAGCAAATTGATGCAATCTAAGCAGTTTTTGTGCCTAAATTGTGATTATAACATTACTAATTTTATCTTAGGAGTAGTTTATTTTCCTTTCAAGGCAGGGGGGTGGATATATTCCGATTTCCCCCCTCTGCTATGCCCCTGACCAACATTGATGACCAAATATTTCTTTCAACAGTAGTCCCAGATTCAGTGACAAATTGTAAAAGGAAGCCAAGTTCTAAATTTTGCCATTGAGCAGAACATTTTTCTTACTATGTTTATATAAATTAGCCTTGCATTGTTCGATATCTACAGTTTTGACAAGTTCTTTTGGTAGCGAGCATACAAAGAATAAAGTGAGAGCATTTTCAGAAACAACTGTTATATAAATGACGCAGGACTTATTTTATCCACATATTAACTCTCAATTATAGATGTACTTAAATTTCTTTAATTTAAAGCTGATCCTTAACACGAATTAAGACTAACACTGGATACATTATTTTAACTACATATTTTTATGTTCCTTTGGGAAAACAAAGAGCAATCTTATATAATAAACTTCTTCAACATTGTAAGCAAATAAATAATTTTCTAAGGTGATACAATCCTCAAAGTTAATATCTTTCACAGTTATCCAAGGTGCACTTAATTTCACTACAACAAATGCTTCACCAAATACCCACTTTAAAAATATACAGTACTTACTCAAAAAGTTGAGAAAATACATATTTTGACTGCCTTTTATTAAAATTTTTATGTGGTAGCATACAAAATATGTTTATTTTGTGTACACTAAGTTTTTCCCATTAGTGAAGCATAGTTAATTGTCATTCAACACAATCTTAGTGCAAGTTAGGCCTAGGCTTAGAATAGGCTTATAATACTTTTTATTCCAAGCACAGAAAGAATTTAGAGTTGTGAATTCTGAACTACATCATAAAAACTTACTTTTCAGTTTAATAAATGCTTTACTAGATTACAGCGTACATACTCTACCTGTCTATAAAGTAACGAAAAAAATCAAGTTACTACGCACCTAATGTTTTAAGTGAATTGTATTAATCAGGGCCTTAAAAGCATCCACAATACAAGTAATGCACATCTGGCTTTGTTACAGCATAATGGGTTAGTTAACCAAAGAATTTTTGGTGAACACAAAATTTATTTTACAGTACTGTATTATTACATCTGCATAGACATACCACAGTGCAAAGTAGCCAAAAAGACTTAAAATGCATCAACTTTGTTATATTACAATATTTATCCTGAACATGCATGTGAACTATGTTTAGCACTGTACTTGGGATATACAAATAAACTGATGGGTTAAACCACAGCTGATTGTAGTTTTTGTACCTAAATATTAAGGACGTTACCGTATTTATGCGCACATATAGGCCCCCTATTTTTTCCAAAAGTTAGACTTAAAAAAAAAGAGGGGGGGAAGGCCAATGAGCGCAATTTTGAAAAAAAAAAAAAAAAAAAAAAAAAAATTATTTTCAGAAAAATTTAAAATTTGTCAACATTAGGTATGTTTCAATGCTGTTTGTGTTTATATTTACTATCTCTACATGAAAGAAAACAAAATTAAGTTATGAAGTATCACCCAATCAAAAAAAAATATATTTTTTTTTACTAAAAAAAAATCTTAGATTTGCTAGCACATAATATGGTTCATTGTTTTACGGTAACTTATTTTATGCAAACAAATTCAAGAGGTAAGAAAAACGCATCCCTTCCGTGCACCAAAAATGTAAACAATCAGCTGTTGAAGAGCACGGGTCGGATGAACAAAGTACACGAGGCGTGCAGCGTGTGATGCATCACTAAACAACCAAAGCGAACTAAAATTACCAGCATTATCCGGCATAAGTAGACCAAAATATTTAGTCACAACGAACTGTTGATGTTGCTACAGTATTCTGTAACTTGTTTTTCATTTTGCACCAATCTCTAATACATGATGTATTTATGAACTGTGCAATTTCCTATTTCTTTTGCTTCCTTAATTACTGTTAGCTTCTCACTCACTGTAACGCAGACAATCGTCATTTTGACATTTCTCAAAGAACTATCAAAATACTATCGTACCGAGTCACTACAAAAACACTTACCTGCTACGTGCCGAGAACAACGCCGCCTGAACACGTGACTAGTTATCGATCGCGGCTCACGCCTTTAGCTCGGCATTCCTCCGCCTGCATGGCTGTGTGCGTGTGCACCTAGCTTACCACACTGTCGTCAAGTCTCCGTGTATGCCAGTTACCTTCCTACATAGCACGCTGACTTCAAATAGAAATTATCCATGTAAGCCGCGCACCCCCATTTTTGTAATTCAAATTTAGGGGGGAAAGGAAACCTGCGCTGGGTACATGGTTACCAGACATCAGCATTCTCATTTCTCGTGAAATACACATAGGGCGGCCTATGTGCAATATTTTAGTAGTTTTCCAAAATTTGAGTTTCAAAACTTAGGGGGGGGGGCATGTGCATGGGGGGGGGGAACAATGTGCACGAAAATACAGTAATTAAAGGATAAAAGCCTGATTTGATAAACACTTAATACTACACATAACTCATCTTTCTTTATATTTGAGCTATATACGTGTGTTAACTATATGTTAGGCCAACCTTCCTAGTCAGGTAAACAAATCAATTTTATTTTCCAAGTGTGAACCAAATAATAGAAAAAGAAATTAATTGTTTTGGTATTTTAACATAATTAACACCAGTTGCCAACTTAAATACACAAAAATGTATAGGCCTGTCAATCACACACTGCACACACATTTCTTTATACGGCAAGGAAACAGCTGATTCACAGATAATATTTTTATAACAAAAAATTTTTAAGTCGATATTTTGTAAATATTTGTGAGTTTCATTGTAAAAAAAAAAGTTCACTCACATCATAGGAAGTACAGTAGAACAATTCCCATAGTAATAGTAGTAATGGTGAAATAAGACCCATATTAACTACGTATTAAAGCTATTTCAGATGTAAATGAATGGTCGTTAGTAACGTGAAAAAGTGAAATGTATATAAAAGTTCATTCTCGTAAAAACCCAATCTACTTACACGTTGTAGTGTCTTTAAAAATTGCTGTTAACATGAAAATAAGCACAAATTTGAGCTCTGCCTACATATAATGTATACAGGCACACTAATAAACATACATAGTGACTATACCCAATAACCAAGTATGTCCTGTAACACCAAATTGCTAACGTACAGTATTACAAATATAGCCCTCAAAATATTTTTTAATACAGTATGTTATTCTGTAGTATATTGAAATACAAAAAAATTATGTACTGCAATTTAACTATGTAGAATGTGATATGCCTCTGTATAGTTAAACCCGATCTTCAGTAACTGGATTTAAACAAAGGTTGTTGATTACTGTATGCTTTCCGTATCAGACTCGCAAGGCCACACTGACAGTGAATGGTCAAATTTCCAATTATATAAAAATATTTCACTTCAAAATTAATATTGGGATCACGAAAACCATTTGCATCCTAAGAATTTCTTTAATTTGGGTCACACGACCAACAAATTACTTTGTTATCTGATAATTTCGCAACATTTAGTACTAAGAGATTATCCAGAATCAAATAATTTCAAATTTCTGTTGAAAACTGGTGTAGAAATATTAGATAAACTTTTATCTCACCTTTTCATTTCCAACAACAGAGTCCTCACTCAGTAGCTGCACACACAACACCACACTGCAGCCCAGGCCAATGTAGTGAGCTGCCTGCAAACATTCCAACATACCGGACCATCATTTTATATTGCACTGGTTGAGCCTACCAATTTCATTCTCTGAAATACAGTACAGCGAAACATTAACTACGATATGCCTCTTTAGTACTACGTTATCTTCTTTCCCTTTTAAAGGGGATTTGATGGTAATTTGTACACTTTGTATTCTGTGATGGTATCAAAATGTAGTATCCAGTCTATTGGCAAAAAAAATTTCATATTGGTGAGTGAAATGTCATTTTCTAGTATCCCAAATCACAGGGTTGAAATCTGAATTTACAATTACATACAAGTACTGTAAGGCAGCAGCTACCGCTAGCAGACGGTGTGGTGGTGTCCCGAGTTGGACAGCTCTAGATACTCGGTGGTGAAGCTAATTGAATCATAATATATTAACAAGACATCTGTGAAATGGTTCATGTTGTTCCTGATGCTGCTACTAACACACGACATTGACTGTTTAGAGGGATAATTCCCCACAAATAATAATCATTTCCAATACGTATATTTTCAAAACTGTGGCTCGGCTGTATTACTTGCTGCAATTAACTAAATAATAAACATCCTGTACATGTTTGCCAATAATTTTAAATAGGTTCCATAGTACATCAGTCCTCTTATGACAAGCCTAGCAACTAACACCATGTTCACCGCAGGATTATTACATTAACCTACTGAAAGTAGGACAAAAGAAAATATGTGGTCTATCTATCAAAGATTAAATGGAAAAAAACTTTCCTAACTAATGTCTCATTTCTCAACACTATATTCTGACAATTACCAAGACTTCATCCCTACCAAAGAATCTCCACTCTGAATAAAATCTTTCTAATCACGCTAATGTCCTCATGGTTTCACAACACAACCACATTTCTTTACCAAGACTTTCTGGCGCCTAACCACTTTGAGGCTGCTTTATCCTAAAGCAAACACATTGATGAAGCTACTCTGTGGATTAATGCAACCAGATTCAACTTACTTGAAAATGGATGAACAGGCTGCATGCCTATGCATACCTCGAAAATGCCTCCTAAAGCCTTACATTGAACTGTTAATGATTCAAGTCAATAAGGAAAACATAACTGCTTAGCACAAACAAATATTTTCTAGTCAGCCATACCATATTTATACTGAGAAAAGTAAAAGATGAACATAACCACGGGTATCACAGGAGTTGTGAAATGTTTTAGTTGCTATGCAAGAGTTCGCAAAAATAGTTATTTTCAAACTCGCACGATAACTTCAGCTATATACAGTAGTTAACTCTAAAAGAATTTGTATTGTACAAAATGAAGTTAATCAGCATGAAGTGGACAAATCTTACTGACTGGTCGTGCAATTCTCCGTGTCTCGGAGTAGCCACTGCTGATACCCGTTGCAATCTTCCACTTCAGCGGTAGTACCAAAAGGTCCTTCTAACTAGTTGATGTAGGTGGGTGACTGGATGTGTCCATTTGGTTCTTTGCTGCAGATTATGCAGATACTCCACACTTCATCTCTTCCCAATTGTCTGGTGAAACTGTGTGATCATCTGCCAACAATCTCGTAAGTTCAATGGAGTATCGCAGACCTTGTCTGGTACAGCTACTGTACCTACAACTCGCCTACCAGAAAGTGGCCAGGTGTCAGGACATTATGCACCTTCTTAATAGACCCGCAGAAATACAGAGGACGTAAATTCAATACTGCCAATATCCGTGCAAACAACACTGAATGCTCTTCTGAGGTCAGTAATTAAGTATCTACAACTTAATACAGATGCTGCTTAATACACTTGAATGCAGTTTCCCACGAACCCCTGAAGTTTGTACTTGCTGGAGGATTGAAATGCCATCTTGACCCTCCCTGGACTACTTTGCTTGCAATTTCATTCTCATTCTCCTTTAGAAACAATTGTGCACAAACTTCCTTGAGTCTAATCAGAAGCTCCTAGAAAATTTGTGCCACCGTCAAGAGTATACATCAGCACGCATCCCTTTTAGTGATGCTTTAACGCAGCCAAAAATGCTGAGGTTGACGGATCTGTTACAAGCTCCAGGTGCAATGCCATGGTGGTAATACACACCTAGACTTTGAAGGTTGCCTTCTTAGTTTACATTGGCATGGCCTGGAATGGTCCTCCAAAATCCAATCCAACAGACTAGAATAATGCTCACACCTGCACAAACCGTACTTTTGGTAATGTGTTCATTACCGGGTGTATGGATAAGCTACTGGCCTGGCTTTGAAATAATGCACACATTTCTGAATAAGGTTCCACTCCACAGAGCATGCAGACATTATTCAATATTCTCTATGAACGAAGTACAATGATGAGGGTCCTGAATGTAGATTGCTGGCATGGCAATGGAAGACAATGAGTTTATCTAAACAGCCTTTCTTTAGCAGCAAGATGGGATTTTTGGAGAGTCAACGAGTGATGACCACTGCAACCTTCTGCCCACATTTACAACTCCATTTTAATCAAGAAATCATATCAGTGACCGAGTGGCTTTGGGATATCTGCGTCTCGTCTGAAGAGCCAACAGTTCTTCCCTGAAGCTATCTGACTGCACCTGTTTTACCAATGGCGTAACAGTATTGTTCAACTCCTCTTGAATATTGACTGCAGGTAACACCCATGCCATTATGCATGTTAATTTGACATGAACTGAGAAATTTTTGTCTCCAAGCACATCACGGTCAGTACTCTGTAGTACAACCACTGCATTATTCATCAATTCTCATGAATGAAGTAATTCTGTATATGTCCAGTATAACTTTATTCAAGGTGGCCCTGCAATGACAGCACAAATTACCTAAGTAATCTGTAAAACTTTTCACGTCTCGGCACCATACATAGTTGAAAATAGTGTTTCATCGTGTTAACACATTTGTATGACAATATTGTTTCCCCATCTTCCATGTTATGAATGCTTATTTCCCCTCCATAAACAGGAACATGTATTTAAAGATTTGAATTGGTTGTATGTTTTTGTTTGTTGAACACTGACAGTGCTGAATCTGTACATATTAGCTCATGAGCTCACATTTTAAAGAAAGTTCACACAAGTTTCATTAATTACCTGAATAGCTGTATTTGATGGACTATTTCAAAAATAAATTTATAGACATTAAATTAACAACACACTTGAAAATAAAAATGATACTTTGTCCCCTTTAAATATATACATATGGAGGTTGAGCTAGCTACTTATGTATTCAGTGTTAATGCATGCACGCACCACTGAATTTAATTTTTAATATTTTTCATGACAATAGAAGTTTGTAGCTAAAACTTTGTGTAAAATATTTCTATTCCACTTATGTAAATAATTGCATCAAAGGTCTTTCACAAAAGTTCTTGAAGAACATATGCTTATGAGAAGTTACTCTGAACTCTGAAAAACAATTTCTTATTTTGGGACAAGGGTAGGTCATATCTACTTTCCTGAGGTACGTTTTAATAGACTTTGATACATAAAAATATTTAATTTATATATTTGTTTTGCAAAATTCTACTGTAAATTGACTTCATACTCATGAGAAGTCCTTCCATGCTGGCTTTCATAATTAATTTTATATCAAATGTAGGTTGTAGGTATCTACCTAATGCTTATATTTTAATCATAATATGTACAGTATGGAAAAAAAATTATCTTAAGATATGGCAAAAAAACTACGTAGCTAAAAAAGACATTTCTGCAGAGTTCTTCAATCCTTAAGGGGGTCAAAATAGGTCACCGCCAATTTTACGGACAATGATTTTACAAGGTCATTTTCAAGAACTGTGAGGCATCCTAAAATGGCTAAACGGGAACCAGACATTACATTACATTCAAGTACTGTATAATATAAACAAAACGTCAACACATGATTCATAATCACTGCACTTACCAGAGTCATGGCTGCTAGGGATCGTGATGTGCTGGGTATTACGAACAGGAGTACGTAGCTGTTATCCATGGCTGCTGCCTCTATAGGGATCAGTCGTTTGTTCCACTGACACAGTTGCGGATTGAAGAAAGTCAGACCACTCTTCCTGAAAAACACCATGCTTTTTGCATTATACTGTCTATAATTTCATTCACCAAGTATCAATTATCAATAGAAACATATTCAAACAAAATACCTAGATTAAATAGTACTTAGCATATAGGGACATGGCTCTTATGATATGAACATTTCAGTTACTGTGTATGTTCAAATAAAATGTACACATTATGTTTGAGAATAACTTCCAGCAGAGGACATCTGATAAAAAGTTTTACTGTACAAAAAATATTCAGATAGCATGGCACATTTTCTGCAAACATGATTTATGGGAGTAGAACAATACTAATGGGAAGTATGTAGCCTACATTACAGTATCTAGGTTATTAGACAATATTTACTGATCAAAATAATTTTTGGTATTGTGACGTGCACTGGCACGTAGCACTTACTTGGCCTCTTATCACACTGTAAATTTCAATTTTTTTTTGTCGTAAAATGTTTTTTTTTTTCTCTGTTTATAACAAATTAAGTAGGCCAACTTAACCAGGTATAAGGATGTATACGGCGGGATCCAACCTATTAATTGGGGATGCGAGTAGAGAAATTTACATTAAAAATTTTCTTTTTAATTTTAAATATTAACTTTAAAGCAAGAGAAAAGCATAGAATTTACATGTCAATTTTATTGGATTTATATCGTGTTTGGACTCATTTGAAAGCTAATTTAATTTCAAGCAATTTTTCTAAGTAAACTTTTCTGATATTTTGCCTTGTGTAAGTTTTATTAAATTTCAAGTAGCTTATTAGCTTGCTTCTCCTGGAATAGGATTTATGTGGCAGGCCAGTAGTAGTTCTCTTGCTTGGAAG
>PNEQ01003468.1:19296-41411 GCA_003012365.1 Medauroidea extradentata | reverse complement strand
TTATTAAAGAAATTGGCTCCTTTTTTTTTTATACTTCTATGTAAACTCCTTAGGCTATCCGGGCATATTAATAACAAACAAGGAAAAGTCTAATTAGCTAAGTCGTCGCCGGCAGCAAGGAACATCATAACCTCAATTATAATCGTCTAGACAACAACACGGCGAAGTACACATAGAGAAGCCGCCCCGACCCATTACAGTATATGTCAAAATTAATTAGATCAGACAAAACCTATTACTTGAGGGATACGCCATGACTTCTACTGGTGCTATTAGCAAGTTGTTTCAATTCATGGCTAATAAAGTTCTTCCACACAAAATAGGATCAGCCAGCTTTCCAATACTTTATCAAAATGCAGCAGTACTAAACATTTGGGGATGCCATCCATAAACCCATACTACAGTTGATGTAACTGTCTATTTTTGTGCAGTCTTACCTATGTCAGACCTTCCTGTTGTAAATAATGAGCATGTACTAACAAAAATATTTTTGACAGCTCCCATGGTTACAACATTTAATCAAATAATGTCCACTAACACATAATGGCCACACTCTTATTTCGAAAGACTAAAAAAGGATTTTAAGAAAACCAGCATATGTCTAAAAATTTCTATTTGGTGACAGAAAACCGCCAGCTCGTGGGCATACAGTTTATTTATTGCCAACACTACACGTGCACAACATGTAAACAACTGGTGACTCTCTTGAATTGTATTTTGGAACTGAATGACCACGAGTTGCGAGAGTATTGATTGTGCACTCACCGACATCACACTGCACAACAGTGCCCTGCAAGGTAAATAAAATTGAAAGATATTGGCCAATGCTTACTATCAAGATCTTTAGCAATGGTAAGGGGTGATGGGGTAACGAGGTGAATATGAAGCAGCATCAGAATGAAAGGACGGGGAAAATTTAGATCCCCGAGAAAACCTGTCCCCAAACAGCATCGCCTGGCACGATTCCCACATGTGAAAATACTCCACCGAGAATCAAACCCGGATGCCTTGGGAGGCGAATGGTCCGACCATTCAGCCACAGCAGTCCCTCCAGGGTAAATAAAGGTCATTATGTTTGGTACAGCACATTCGTTTTCTTCTGTCAATCATATCACATTGCTTAAATCACGCGAGTTTTGTTTTGCAGACAGTTTGCACCAGTGCTGTATGATTTTGCCTTACAAACGCAACTTTGTTATTGTGTTAAAAAGACATTCACAAGCACACAAATAACATGTGGTCGTGTGCTTATGTAAGAATGTGACTTTTCTGCCGATTTTAACATGCATGTAACAGTTTCACATGGTTGTTGTGTGATCAACAATGCACCATTTATTTATTTAGGTTTAGTTTATTAATCATATCAAATTTTTTTTAAGTACATTATTTTGAATATTTCCTGTTTTAATACTAAATCAGTTTGACATGCATACAAAACACATACACAAATAACTCAAACAACTAACTTTACAGACGTACAATTTTGTGAATATTTTTATGTGTAGTTATATTTCATTTTATGCAATATTATGTCATACTATGTTCAATCTTTCAGAAAAGCACTCTAAATGTATACAGTTACTATATCTTTTACACAAAATAATATGGATTTTTTTTTTTACAATGACCAAATTATTGGGGCAAAAATTTAATCATGAAATGCATGCAGCTACATATAATGCAAATATAAACAGTATTTTTTTTACATATCCCCTACTATAATGTGTCAAACATTGTGTTGGGTGTGTTGCACATTGTTATTGTTGTTGTAAGTCATGTGATTGTGTTTTGTTCTATATCTTAGTTCAGTGTTGGTTACACTGTTTTTCACATTTGGTTTTGTTTTTTCTGGCTAGTACCGTAGTTGTAGTCGAAATGGCGGTAAATATAGAGTAAACAACAGCTAAAAGACGAGTGACGTTTATTTGTAATTTTATTAACTCTGCTAGAAATCAACATAATGTGCTATGTATAACACGTACAGTGGAAGCTCTATCTATCGAACCCCCAAGTATTGAATGTCTGCATCTATGGAACAATTTTTGTGGTCCCATTTCTTACTTGTCTGCATTTCAAGTCCACATCCATTGAATGTCTGCTTGTATTGAAATTTTTTGTCAGTCCTTGAGAAACTATGGATAGATGTTCCACTGGATTATGTTTACACAAAATTTTATAGCTAACAGTGTTATGTAACATTCCAAAAATCTACAGAACTATTCAGACTGATATTAAAGATGCATTACACGCAAACACACAATCAGTTTAAATGCACTTGCAGAACAAAACTGTACGGAATACACCAGATGCCTATGCCCTGTTGCAAAGCTGTCTAAATTTGCATTTGCATGTTGGGGAACCAAAAGTCTAGATCTGTAATGGATTCATTAAGCTGATAATGTTGTACATGAAATTTTTATTTTATATAAATGACCAATTTGAGTAAAAAAAATTACTAAATAACCTACTAGCATTTTTTAGTTCACACCGGTAATGCTTAATTTCACTTTTTTTTACACAAGTTATTCATTCTATTATTTGAATTACTGATCACAAAACCAAATAAATTTAATTTATAAAACTTTGGTTGAAATATTTATAAATAAAAACCGACAAATCAAGAGACCTCTCATTACCAGGAATCTGTCAATTACTGAAGGTTTGGAAAACACATGGTCCTAAAAAACCTACTAAAACAAACTTAGAAGCATAAAAACAATTTTTCAGACCCAACAGACAAACAACATCGCACTGTTCTGGGACAGGTTCTCAGGGGCAACAACATAGAAGTATGAACTCACTTGAGCATGGGTATGGCAATGTCCTCCCTCCACGTGGTGGCCTCCGTGCAGCCACCCAGGTACACGTCCCTCACACAGTTGCTCTGGTTGTTGGGTGGAGTTCCCACCGGCAGGTTCCTCAACGGCCGGGACAACGCCCACTCTGACAAATTATAACACCCTTGTAAAGTAAAAACCCTTTGCACAACACTAAAAAATACAGATAATCTTCAAATGCAAATTCACTTGTTTGGACATAGTTGACAATTCCACACACTGGCAATAGATGTAGTGGCATGTGGCATGTTTTTATGTTTGGTTTCTAAAACTTATGTTCAAATTACAATACGCTACACAAGCAAATTAAATTGCAAAAATTTATTTTTTTTTTTTACTAAAATTTTTACACTTTCGACAAATTTTAAAACAAACATCTGACTACTGGTGCATTAAATATAGTTAACTTGGTAACGCACTATGCACCAGCATGAGTAACTTTTATACCACCACTACGCTAAGTCTTAGATTAGTGAGTCATCTGGGCATATAAAAAAATGTTTGCAATAACAAGGCACTGTTTAGATTTCCTTCACGAAATGTCCTATTAATGAGCATTTTTGGTAGTGCAAAGTAGCTCGTGCTGGTGCAAAGTATACCTAGTTAAGTACTGTATGTATATTATATTGCTTTATCCCATGAAAAATTTAAGCGCTAGTGGCAATAATATGACATTTCTCCAACAACCAAAAAAATGTGCAACACAGGTTTAACTTATGTATGTTGACAAAGACTAAGTATTGAAACCGTAAAAACTATTAAAATGCTACATGTTCATTTATTGCTTGGATGGCACTAAATATGGCAGGATCTGGTACAGTTTACCAAAGATTAGAAATTTGCTACAGTATTTTTAAATAAAGTGAATGGATGCAAGGAGTATTTGTACATCAATCTATAATCCTAGATTTTCTGAAGTGTATTCTGCAAAAGCGCAATTACCACATATTTTGCTCAAAAATTTTAAGTAGCAGGACATTTAATACTACCTATACGAAAGACATATTACGTACAGTGTACATCACACTACAGTTTAGGATTTACCTAATAAAAGTGTTCACAACTGTTGTGTGTAAGATTACATTTTCCTGAATCAGTAACTAATGAAATTTTAATTCTTAATACATTGATAACTGTTTAGCATCTCTTCCCCTCTCTTTTTCCCCAGAAAAGATAGCAATGATGTGGCATAAAAAGGTTTCAAGAACATTTAGAAGGAGCACTAACAACCACTCTAAATACACAAATTTTTCAGAGCAGAATCAACATCTCAAAATACACAAATTTTTCAGAGCAGAATCGACATTGGTAGACAGTATCCCAGATGTGCGGTTAAGACTGCGCCAGGTGAACTCGCAGGCCAGATAAGCAGACAGATATGTCCATGAAGGGGCCATTAAATTACTTTGTGACAGTTCAGAAATGGTAGAGTGGTTCGCTTTTTCTGCTGGTATAGGGCATCTGCAGGTACAGGTCATAAGCAGGTTGTAATAGGCACATAAATGTGTGCACATGATCTGCCAAAATGTCCCTATATTTTTACTGGGTTAGGAAGGGTGATAGTATTATCAGAAAACATATTCCAAATGGAATGAACAGTCCTCAGTAAAGGAAACTACTAGCCTGAACTATGTCCTGTTGACAGAGAATAGATACATTCTTTTGTCCTCTAGGATATTCTTACCGTGTTATCAGTATGTACCGAGTACCTTGCCTCATTACTTCACCAACCTTTCCAATTACTGACAGAGCTGACAATATTCTAATTCCCATGTTACTAATCATACCTTGTGAGCAGAAGTAGATACCACGTGAACTGCTGTTCAACAAGGTAAATATTACAAATAGCTGCACGTCATGTACCAGCCAAACTATTGATTTTAGATGTATAGTTTATTAATGAAAAATGTTTGTATGGACTACAAAAAAATTTTTTTTTTCGTTAGGTTAAGAAATTTTAGGTTTGTTCAGGTCAAGTTAGGCTAAGTTAAGTAACCTAATCTGACAATCTAACGTTAGGTTAGGCTTACAAAGGACAAACATTAATAGAAACATTTTTCATTGATGAACTATACCTTACAATCAATAGTTTGGCAGGTACACAATTAGCAGTTATTCTTAACATTTATCTTCATCTATCTGCAACTTCAGGTTGTCTGGTAAATTTTAGGTCCGAAAATTTTCTGATCAGACATGTAACCTAAAAATGTGATTAGAACAATATTTATTGAAAACATGCTGCTAAATTGTAATCTGTTCTACAACCTCGAAGCATTAATTTTGAAGAGTTTTGTACAGTAAAGGCGGAGTGACAATAATCAGTTTCTTCCATCAATCGTCCGCCCGCCCGCACGTCAACGGGCCATCTACAAAGCTAGTGATTTACATCCGTCCGTTGTTATTCCTTCCATACGCAATGCTACCAATGTACGAACAGAAAACTTCTGTGGGACGTAAAAAAATTCCCCTCAACAGTTTACCTATTTTTACAGATTTATTTATTAGTTTATGGCTGCTAATAATTGCAACCACTGTTTTTCATCACACAAATTTTGTGAGCATAATATTTACTAATAAAATTAATCACAATTAATTTGAGTTATTATTATGTAAATAAAAGAGTTTATCTTAGTATTGTAATATTTTCTGTAAGCCAAAATTATCTCTACCGTATTTTAAAGTCATCAATATTGCAGTAATGAGAGAAAAAAATTAAATAAACCTCACAATCTTCATATTAAAATGAAACCATTAAAATGATCGCCGCCATCGTTAAAGACTGTGCTTTCATCTATTCAAAGTTAAAGCTTGTCAAGCTTTCGATGGACGGATGGAAATATTGGAAGCTTCTGATTGGCTGAAGGTCACGTGACTGATGGACTGATTGTCGACTAAAGGGCGAGACTGATAATTGTAACTCCGGCTTAACTCGAGTAATCCCTACTCGTAAATTCTTTTTTTTTTGTTACATTGGCTTGCCTATTTTCTGATGGACTTTGCCTAGTACAGTAACTGCAGCAAGTAGGCAACAAACCAAGTGGAAACTAACTAATGGTTTGAAAAGCATACTTTTACTCCATTAAAAATGTTTCTGCCAATGAAAAACTTCCAATTTGTTATTTACATATGCACTAAAAAATCTCAACAGATATAACAATCATTCAGAAATAAAAATTATTAGCTTTGTATGGCCAGGACTATGGCTGTGTTCCAAATAGGTAAAAATTCATGCTCACATACTCACGCTCAGAGTGACGTCTGAGAGTGTTATTCCAAATTGCGAAGTACAAGTGCGAGTGTGAATTACTTGGAACACAGCCTATAAAGCTATTAATCTCTCATAAAGACAAAAATGTAAAGTTTATGACTGTTGCAGTTAAGCAGCCTTCTTTTTTTTTTTTTTCTCCCCCCCCCTTCTTCAGCAGTTAGATTTTACAACTATAAAACTGTGCTAATTGTGAACACTATCAAAACTTTCACTTTGTTCCTTGTCCGTGTTGTGTCTACACCAATGCCTACACGTTTTGAACTAAATTTCACTTGGAATAAAACTTCTAAAAACACAACGCCCTGCCAACGACATCATGTTGCCATTTCAACAACCATGAAACTTCCTACAACCAAACATTCTCCATTTTGATGTTCTGACGCGATTGGTTTACCTATGCACTGTTTTGTTTCGATAACTGTACTCGTTCACAAGCAACCAATGACTATGCGAGACGGCAATGTTCATAGGCCACAATCATACCATATTTTGTGTGGTGGGTACAAAAGTAACCTGCTAAAGTTCACTAGGCTTCTAGGTTAAGAGACCAGAGTGTATGATTACCAGAGGTTCATCAGGTTGTGATAAAGTACACAAGCAATTTGTTAGGTAGTTTACTTTGGCAGTGAGAGAACTTCACTCATATTTTTAACCTACACTAGTAGCGATTTTACTCTCAGGTTAACCTAACAACTTCTTACAAACTGCTATCGTAAATACGTTTTTCTTCTCATGAGGAAATGATTATTTTGAATAATGTGCAACCATTTTTTCAATAATGTACACTAGAATTTGTTTTTTAACACTTTTTAACTTTACAAGAAAAAAATTTCAGAAAATGGTAAGTCAGAACCACTTATGCCTACACAAAAATAAGCCAGGATAAAATAATGTAAAATACATTCGGGCAGCTCTTACATGCAAAAATTATCTTTATTGCTACTACCCAAATATATTGCAATATTTCCCATTTGCTTTTTGTCTTAATCTCTTACTGCATCGTGACTATTTTTTCTTATTAATATAGGCCTACTATTAAATGAAAAACTAGTGTATTGAAAATAAAGTCTTAATTATTTTACGGAAACAGTTTCAATTATGTAGATTAGTAATGTAAGAAATTACCTAAACCAAACCAACTTAAATTATATTCTATTATCATCCACAGCTTAACAATTCACTACCTAAGTCCTCTGTCCGCAACCAAGATAAACTATCGTGATTATCAATGGGCTACGTACAAAGTAATCACAAATACAAATGCTAGCAGTCTTGAAATGAAATAATTCACATAACTATAAACACGTACCATGTTACAACATATACAGTACTGACAAATGTGCACATTTACTTAGGTAATGTGCACTATATGACCTACCAGCAGAACTTTCTACTTAAAGAGTTAAGAAGCAAGCAGACAAACAGAAAAATTTAAAAATCATGACTTTTGCTTCTGTGTACCAAGCTGAATTGTGCTGAAAACTTTTACAAAACGTTAAAATACAAATATACTGATACCATTTGTCAGTAACATGACAGTAGTTTACACAGAGCAAAGCAACCATTGTTAATGTTTTAAGTATATGCAGTATTTTTCAAACAAATCTGACACCGTTTAGATATAGAGTTCTATAGAGTTAGGAATTTTTTGCACATTACACTAAACGAGTACCTACAAATGTATCAGAATATTCATTTAAATTACACAAACTAATTACAGTACTTAAAGAACCATTGCACCTGTGAGAAAAACAATCTACACACGAAATTAAATATACATGTACACAACATTTAAATACTGTAGATAAGAATTAGGCAACAATCTACATAAATTTTATTACAATTTGTAGCTCACAACACAAAATACAAGATTAAGCACTAACAGTGCCAAATATGGCTTTCATTGATCTAAATACATTATATTAGAACACAGACAAAACTAAAAGTAAGAACTAAATTAAAGCCTCTAATTTATAGTAACATAAATCAATATGAGCTCAAAACCAAACACCTATTCCAGGACTTAAAAACAATAAGAGAGGCCGACATCTACACAAGCATTAGGAATTCGAGGCAAAATAAAATAGTATGTATGTTACAAAATGTTTACGAAAATTAAGTTACTAGCACTGAAAATACATAAAAGCTTGTGCAAACTTGAGCATTCTTAATGCCAGACTACATAATATAGGTTAAATGAAAAACCACTTCAAAGCAGTGAATGTATATTATACTTCACAGATTAAAATGTGCAAACACACTTAGCTAATCATTAAATCATGCAGCACCAAAAAATAAAAACTACTTTTTTCAGCTTACCGTACATGGTTTTCTACCAACATAAAAGGAAGAGGTTTATTGTCTAGAGATTAGAGTTCAAATATTAAGTATGACAAAAAATGGTGAGAATACGCAACACGAAATGAAGTGGAATGGTATTGGATTACATTCAAAATTTATTGTGAAGTACTCAACCTGTTTTAGAATCATGCTATTTAAATTTTTTTTGGATGGTACTTCATAAAATTGGTTAATGTATATTTTATATATTTGCTTTTAAAAGAAATACAGATAAATCTTCTGTGAATTGTAACAACCAGCAAAATACTGACATGCAAATAGAGAGCCTCCATTTGGTTAGGACACCACTGCAGCTGCCTGCCTACAGTTATGTAGAGTATAGTGTCTGTGAATCAACATCGATAGGTCAAGATCGTTATTGGCCCGGTTTGCAAAAGCATAGTGTAGAGATGTAATGAATCTGAACTAGTTGCAAAGTGTACTTATTTTCATTAAACTTCAAGTACGTTCTTCAAAAGTTCTGTTTTAGAAACCATGTAAGTGTGAAAGTGACAGTTTGTTTAAACCAACCATCAATGGACTGAGGTGCTGCATCACCATGGAAGCAAGAAACAGAGGAGCATGTATATTTCACAGTCCTATTTAGTCCAGATGAAATTCTGTCAGTAATATAACCAGTAATGTGAACTATTAACATAACTTTTTTCAAATGATATTTTGTCCAAATGGAGTAAAGTTTTACATAATAATTAAAACCTGTCAGCCTGGCATAGTTGTCTAGGTTTTCTTCTAAGCTTCATAAACACTAATTTTGATTTCAGACCAAGCCAAGTTTGATGTAACTAAATCTGATTTTAATTTTACAAATTTTATTTAAATCATTTTTTTTTGTTTAATTTTGCTTAGTAAGACGCTAATAGATATCATCCAATTTTAGCTAGTTTTGCGCTACATATGTCGCGAAAGGCGGGCACCAGGCCTGGCCATGGACAATGGAATGCAGGGTTCCCAAAACTAGTGAGTGACGTAGGCACGGCACCAAGCCACATAAGTTTGTGTCTGCCATTGGGGCAGGTTCAATTTTTATTTGAATTTTAGCTACAGTGTTATATTATTAAATGAACTATTGTCATGTAAATTTGGCTTCCATTCCTACAAAATATCCTTTGTATTAGCATAATTAATTTGCATCTGGATATCTTATTTTAATTTAATAAATGCCTTCTCAGATGCCAGAGTACACTGTGGGTGTACTGCCTAGGCGTGCTTGCACGTCGCAGCGGAGCACCTGCCACAGTCTTGTTCTGTTCTTCAGCCAAGTCAAGTGTCGGTCGTGATGAAATGTAGTGCCATGATCCCAGACAAGTGAACGGTTGCTGGCAACAGGAATGTTTCCTTTCTATTTTCGGTAGTAGTTAATAATACAATATAACTAAGGTCTACCACAGGAAAATGGTTCTTGTATTTCTGTGCTAAGTAAGACCACATCTAAAAAAAAGTAACTGCGCTAAAATGCCATAGTAAAGCCAAAGTTCAGCATTTCGGTGAATCATTCTAATTACTGCTGTCCCTGAAGAACCCAACCCAAGTACGAGATAAGTCTGGCTCAACTTGCTTGATAGCTTATACAAGGCACATGTGTAGAATCATCTAAATAGAGCTAGGTATAACAAGAGAAGAAGACCTGGTACTGTACCATCATATTGATATGTAAAGCAACAGATATCACTTGTCCATATTAACCCCTTGCCCCTCCACATTGGCAATTTACAGCCATGATTTTAATCAATATTCAGATACTGCCGTAACTAGGGCGTAGTGAGGTGGAGAGCTAACAACTGTGGGATATCAGGACTGAAATGAGCAACAAGGAAACATCAGCTTCCACCTTCTACTCTTCCACACATACGACCAAGCACAAAAGCATTACTCTGTCTAGTCACTTCCCAGAGAGTATATCAGAATAGAACATGCACAGACAGGGCTTAATAACTTAGCAACTGACTGCCGGTAAATGGTCTACGGACCCAAGGAGTGGCAGGACGTAAGTGCAGTCTGAGCTTATACTGGTTCTTTCAAATTAGCTCTGATCATAGTTTTGAGATTTCCTTCTTTGGACGGAAGTTATATAGATTGCCTGCTGGGCTTGAGATACCACTTAAGTTTCGGTTTAGAATTAGAATTTGTTATCTGTTAGTACCCATCCTAGGTCAGAATGAAACAGTACATCATATAAGGGCTCAAATATGCAGTTTAAAACATTGCTGTATATAAATATGGTAGTAGTTTCAACTTCAGTCTGCTTTCATCCATCATTAAACTAGAATTAACTTAAATTCCAATTTTTTATTTCCCTCTCTGGGACATTGGAGTGCAGGCAAATTAGGGCAGCATCATTTGCGAAAATGTGAGAGTGATCACTAAAACTAGAAGTACAGTTGACGCCACGCAGTCACGTATACTTATAAATTACGTTAACGCTCGCCCCCGATTTTTAACACTTTACTATTCTAACCTAAAAGTACTAAGTAGCCTTTGCCCGCACATTTGCCGATTGCAGTGTTGCCGTTTATTTTTACGTAAGAATAATACTTTAGCACGTAAGATTATGAAGACGAAGCTTGATTTTTATAACAGTATTTACTTACGCCCAAGTGTTTGTCCAGTCTTTGTTTTTCATGTATAAGTGCCTTTGTAACATTTATTAACCTGTACTAGTGTGTTTACAAAATACGGCCGAGTACCTCACCAGTCCTGCCAACATTCAGCAACCTTACTTGCAACCCAGAACGTCTAGCGCAAAGGACACGCGTCACAGTAGAAAGACTGTGGCTATGCGATTTCCTTTTCAGAGGACATCTCTTATGGCAACACAGTGCCCATGTTCTGGAGGCTCTGAACTTTTAACACACTAACTGAAGTCCTCTCCCAGCAAAGTGTGTTGCTGAATGGTCTTATAATGCACTCACCTTGGGACAAAGTGGTCCCTTTAGTGCCCAGTGTTCTGGCACATTGAGAATTGCTAGCCATCTCTGGGTAATGTGATACACGTGCCCCACAAAATTTACCTCTGCTAGTGCATGGCTTAGGTCAGCTTCAACATTTGCCTTTGAAACCTAGTCTACTCTCACATCAATCCCACTGTGTGGAAAACTCACTACCAATCTTCCAATACCACACCTTAGAAGTGAAATTCACTCCAAAACATGTTCATCTATCCTACAAAATAGCATTAAACATCCTACTTGTTCGAGGTCTGTTGTGTTTCACACCAACTGCTACTCACAGTTGTCCAGTTCACACTAAAGCAGTGGTGACGCTGCTACTAGCAGAATGGTGCTCTATAATATTCGAAAAGTCTCGCACAGGACTATGTAAATTTTCTAAACATTTCTGCTGTCCAAGTGCTCATTGTGTTAGCATATAGTACATGGTTACAAGTTAAACTTGCTCAAGAATGTCTTCTTTCAACCTGCTTACCAGACAAGATACCTTTTTATATGCAGCCTACCCAAAAGTGATTTTGCCTGTCTCAGGTACAAGGTCAGATAGTAATATTCAATCCTATTTGTTAATAAAATAATTCTAACTACACTACATATATTACAATTGCACAATAAAGAATGCTCATGCTTGCGCTAAGGAACAAGTCTGCAACATGCATACTAACATGAAAAATTAAAGGAACATGAAACAAATGGAGGGCCGAAGGGGAGTGTACCTAGAACCCTTGCCAGGGGTGACACTATGACCTGGAAGAGGCGAGAGGTTTTGGCTAGGAACGTGTCCCACAGTTTGCGAGCCTCACTTTCACAGCACTTGAACTCCGCCACGATGGCGCAGAACTCGTCAAAGTTCACACGCAGCTGCTCCAGCGGTATGGTCTGCACATCTTTCCCAAGCACACCTAAAACACAAACCAACTACAATACTGAACAAACTAGCAGACAACTGCATCACCTTCCTCACAAAACATATAACTATAGCAAACTTATTTAAATTACTACAAAAAAAACCCTATTTTTTACTAATAATTTTAACTGTGTAAACACATCAAATTGACTGCCACAGATCTGTACAAAAGATGCAAAAAAAAATAAATAAATAAAGTGTCGTGTAAAAACGTGCATAATATCGAACAAAGTTTCAAAAATTTTGAAATGGGGGGAGGGGGAGGAAGGACTTGAAAATATAACAAATGACCTCCTTACGTCAATGACGGACCATTAGCACAAACTGTTCTACAAATAAAGAGCTGCAGGAACTCTGTGCCTAGAAAAGTCAAAACATGCAATTGATAAAATCGTTTAACTTCACACACAACTTTGTATGTTAGGGTCATTGCATTTTCAGTCCAACAGTGTGGTTTTCTCAAATTGACTTTTGAGTACGAAAGGCATTGTTTCCAGAGGTTCAAAAGGAAACTACAAAATGTTGCAGCCAATGTTTCAGTAGATAATTTATTGATAATGAAGTAAAATAATTATTCATTAGGTACAACACACTACAAAAAATGCAGTGGCACAGGTACATTTGTAAGATTTCTAACAATTGTTCCGTCTCCCCTGCCAGCAAGACAAGCAAAAAAAAAAAACCACACAAGGTTAATTAATGCATCGCAAATAGTGACAATTCGATAATTCTTCAGAGACCAAAGATCAAACAAAGATCCAAAGTGTAAAACAAAAAGAAAATTAAAAATGAAACTCAACCACGGCAATACTGCATATAGTTCCTTGTTAATAATTTTCCCAAAATAGAACTATACCGTTACTATAAATATACAGGCTGTCCATACCGAAATGCCCTAATTTGAGTGGTCATGTAAAAATAGAAATATTATGTTTGTTGCAGGTCTGACATGCTCATTGGGTCCTTGAAGGTACCAAATTTGTGCCTGAATATTGCAGAGCCGTACAGTGAAGCATTGTGGTATTGGTGACTTCCGACAACAAAATGGTGTCTGTACAAGAAAAGGCTGAAACTGTTTTGTGGTACGCCGAGTTCAAGTCCATAATTAAAGTGCAACTGGAATTTCGACGTGTTTACAACAAAACTGCGCCCGATGCCAAGAGGATAAAGTCGTGGCATGCACAGTTTCTGAACACTGGAAGCGTAGAGAAAAGACATGGAGGAGGTCGGCGGGTCTCTGATAAACAGGTCGAAAATGTCCGTGAAGCATTCCAACGAAGTCCACGAAAATCAATTCGCCAAGCTTCGCGAGAACTTCAAATGTTGCGGACGACCGTCCATAAGGTACTCAGAAAGCAGCTGCACCTGTATGCATACAAGGTTTAGATTTTGCAGGCCCTGAAACCAGATGACTACCCCCAACGATACGCCTTTGCATGTGATATGCTAGACAGATGCGACCAGGACCCTGCTTTTCTGTCACACATCATGTTTTCCGACGAGGCGACATTCCACAGCTCGGCAACCGTCAATAGGCACAACGTTCGCATTTGGGGGTCAGAGCACCCACATTCCACAACTGAAAATTTGCGAGACAGCGCAAAGGTTAACGTTTGTGTGTGGCCTCATGTGCGATATGGTCATCGGACCATTCTTTTTTGCAGAGAAGACAGTCACCGGGACGACGTATCTGGACATGTTGGAGCAGTATGCTTTACCCCAGGTTGAACACCTCCAACCACATCTGTGGTTTCAACAAGATGGCGCTCCACCTCACTGGTCGCTCGATGTGCGTAGTGCTCTTGACGCCACATTCCCATGTCATTGGCTTGGACGAGATGGCCCCGTTCAGTGGCCTCCACGTTCCCCGAACATTACGCCCTTGAATATTTTTCTGTGGGGCTATGTGAAGGACAGGGTGTATGCCACTGCAGTACGAGACCTTCGGGATCTCCGTGCTCGAATTGTGGAGTCCATTGCTGCCATCATGACAAGACATGTTGGAGCGGACGTGGACGGAACTTGAGTACCGGCTTAATATCCTCCGTGTCACTAAAGGAACTCGTGTGGAAGTGGTGTGATTTTTTTCATGAAACTTGGAACCTCTACTGTGCTATATAAGCTAGCACCATTTCCATATCTGTATTTTTGTGGCAATGCGAACTCGTTGAAATTAGGGCATTTCGGTGTGGACATCCTGTATTTAAAAGTAAAAAAAGATGAGCTTTTTAATTGAAGCAAAGGATATTTTGTTAATCCTCGTACTAAAATAATTTTTATAGCCAAGTTGCTACTCCAGTACCAAGAAGGTAATGGGGAACTCTGTACTAGTAACTACTAGGTTAATATACAAATAAAAATCAACCTAACAGCCAATGTAAAAACTGTGCGAGTGGACAGATATACCTACAGTATGTCAACTACATTTAATGCAATTATAAAACACTGCTACAAAATTTAATTTCAGTACATGCAATACACATTACAGTATTCGGTACAAAAGTTCCTGAAAAATTACTCTTAAGAAAATTTACATTGATTCAATCACACTGTTCTGTCGGCAGCTACAAAATTATTACTGTATGTACACTCAAATATCTAGTACGGAACCCAGTTCATATTAACAATGCTTGTACCAACATATTCTAGGGAACTGGAAAAATTTTGAAAATAATTAAAAATTAGAATAAAAATGTAGTGAAAATTTATTAAAATACAATCCCAAGTCTACAGCAACTAAAGACAATACGGAGGCTGACTTGAAATACTCTTGTTCGTTGTGTTGCATTTTAAACTGACAAACAGTGGAAATTTTCCTGAATTTTTATATCAATAGCATAGTGCAGTCTCTGCTGGCACAAGGTTTGTGTGTGCTGTTTGCCAAGGTACACATGCGCAGAAAGGCACTTTAAACTCACTGCCCACCGCAACAGCGTAAGCAAATAACGACACTGGACGGGTTTAGAGCACCTGTTAATGGCCTAAAATTCAGACTGGGCTGAGACTTGGAAAGCCTGCCAAAATAAAGTACCAGTACTACTGTTGCACCCAGAGCAATAATGTGTGAAATTCAATAATAATTTAGAGAAAAATACATTTTTAATACATTAGTAATGTTTTCCCGAACATGTGTTAATCTCAAGAATGTTGGCCATAATTGCTGAAACACATCCTCTGAACGTATCCAAGCAATTGCCTCCGTTGGTCGACAATTTGAACGCAAACAAATTTTGTTCGGGTCACTTCTGAAACCACTAGGTAAAGTTTCATCAAACTTGGGCAAACTTCTTAAAAACTGATTTAAGTAGCATGACATTTTAAATAAATTTTATTGCATCCTTGCAATGCTAAATTTGGTGCATGTAAAAATTTGTTCACAAATTATAGTATATTGTAAATATAGGTGGCATATCAATATTTTATTTATCCACTATATTTTCATACTTATTAACATATCTACTTCGATGATCACAATATTTCAAGTGAAGATGTAAAAATGTTCAATTATCATAAATATCTCGTTAATACAAAATGCATTAATTCCCTGCTGGAAATGTAAACATGTGACATAATGAATTGTGTGCTGTAGGTTAGGTACTGCATGCAATATCGTGGCAGTTTAACTTTATTATTCATTAGTACATTTATGTTTATGCACCAAGTTGTGGATGGTTTTGCTCAAAATATATATTGATATAATGCTGTAAATATCTAGACTACAGTCTTACGACTCGCTCAGTTGTGCGAGTCTGAATTGTCATAGATGTATACATGCTGGAAAGAAAAAGGAGGGGGAGACTAGATTATTCTCAGTTCGTACGCAACTTTCATACATACCATTTAAGGGAATAATGGGTGTCCATAAAATCAGGGTTTTGGTGTATGGTTCTAGAAAGGTGGATAAACTGAAGAGAACACCAACTTTCACTACACTTGTCAATAATGGCCAAAAATGACTAAAAAAAGTAAGAATCTAAAAGCTAAAAGACTGCTCACGCATTATCTGGGACAGTACACAAATGCTATAAACCATACACAATTTCTTAAAACTTTCCACAAACTGTAATGTAAGGCACTAACATGTTACTATCAGTGATAGGTATTTTCATTCAACTTCTCAATTTTTTTCCATCATATTAATGTATGTATTAAAAAAATGCCACAAGGACACTTAAATCGCATCTTTAAGCTACTGGAAGTATCACTTTCATGACATTCAATATGCTACAAGCAGCCTTACATGTTAAAGTACTACATTCCCGTACATTAACTGCTAAAAACCCTCCAGCAATACAATTACGGGATCAAAACTGAAGGACACTGCCTACCTCAGAGCCCTGGCGAGGATAAGGATTTATATGTAAATTATATTTGGTGTGGCTCAATCACCTTTAACTATGTCGCTTGCAGAAAAGAACAATTTCTAAATTGAGAAGAGAACTCTATTGCCACAGGAATAATGTGGGAAAAATTTTGTGAGTGTTTTATAGTGTTTATTTTTATAAAAAGAATTTTTCAGGGCATATACGAAACTACATAAAAGATACCATAGGAATGTGGCCCGCACCAAGATGTAAAAAAAAGTTGTGATGACATACGTGAAGGTTCAACAGATCCTGAGCCACGTCAAATATAATTTGACATGTAATTTTCCAGCTTAGCTTCTACCAGAACTCTCTAGGCCATGCTCTTTAGTTTCTACTCTTATAGCAATTATTAATTTTCTTAACTTAAAATAAAGCAAATATAAAAAATCTGACAGTCTTTTTTAAACTGTTTTTACAGTGATAAGCAATTTTTTTCCAAAGCAAGAAACTATACAGTTTTGACAAAGTGTGCAATTAATCAGAAGTTTTTTAATTACATAATTAGCTGAAACCAAGGTATTTATTGCCTTGAAAATACTGTATCAAACAACATGGAAGACAGTTCTAAACGAAACTGCAAGAGATTATTTTATACTTGCTCACACTTAGGAGTAAAACATTAATATCACTAAAAAACAACACATTAAATGCATTGTGTGGGTGTGATGGGGCATAATGTGAAATGGTACCAGCAGTGACCCTTATTGCTGTCTACAAACTGTGCCTCCAACATGCTAGCTAGTCCCATACAGCCAAGTTAATTTTAAAATCTCCAGCCACTGAATCTATTCAATGTACACACCTGTCTGGCCGATCACAATACTCCTCAGGTCTTCCAGACACAGGTCCCTGTTTGTCAGAATTCTGAATGCCATGCAAACCTGGAGGAGGACAAAAATAAAGCTGTATTCATGTCTAGATAATATAAGAAAAATTTTTTTTAGTTTTATTTTTTAAAAACTTACATCAGCTAAGCAAAGCTCTCCAGAATTTGATGTGTCAAGGGCATCAAACGCCTCCCTGAGCTTTCTGAAATCATAACCCCATCACATGAACAACTGAAATCTATCCTAAGCATAATTAAGTACAACCTTTGTACAAATGTTTAACTTATTCTTAGCTTACACATAAAATACAATTTTTTCTATGTGAAGTTTTAATCAGCCTAACTTATATATGTGAGATTCTTCAGCAACTAAATTGTCATATTGTACTGACATCTCGTTGTCAAATAATTTTAATTACTTTTATACTAAGCGAGATATTATGACCAACATGGAATGAGTGTGGTGGTCACCAGGCTAACTGGCAATAGTTGCTTAAAATGCAAGGGATGTTCTTTGAAAACTGGACACGTATCATTCTTTTAGACCTAACAAGGAGTGTAGGGTAATTAGTATTCTTAAGCAAAAAATTCTACATATTTATGTATCAGTATCGTAAAAGGCAATATGTGCCAAAGAAATTTTTTTATTGGAACAAGTTGCAAGTCAGCATACTTTGTTCCAACATTGTGTATTTTGCCTTAACATTATTAGCATTTTTTCTGTGAATTCACTTGTTTGTCCAACCTTTGATAACAACACGGCAAGAATTGGACATTCATTACTTAAACATGTTAGGTGTTTATCTTAGTCTACGATAACAAAAAATATTTATTCAGTCATAAAATCCAGACTAGTGAAATGAAGAGTGTAGGCAATTATTTTGGTTTCTATGAAAATACAGCGTTTAATATGGCCGGTAATGAACTATAATAAATTCTGTGCTCAAGACATTTCAACTTAAACCTATTCAAAGCATACCACAGAACCTTAACAGTTATCAAATTTACACCATAAGTAGCACTTATGGTGCTTTCCCAGTGCCCTTAAAATATTCCCAGGTCTATTACTGGTATATCTGAAGCAGTAAAAAAGAAGATAGCTGATAGGGCTTAAGTGTTCAGTAAGTTTCCAACTGGATACTATCTTCCAGAGTAATCATTCTCCATTAAACTGATTAGTATGGTATTACTAGGGTGGTTAACCTACTAGCTTACATGAAGTTGTAACTGTTAGCTTCCCTACAACCCAAGTTTTCACCATGCAATTCACAGTATCAGACCCTTAAAAATATTCTATACAGGAATAAGGTTCTACAGACAAGCATGTGAAGGAGACAGCACACGCAAAAATAAAACTGCTGCAAAAAAAACTGCCTACGTCAATGTGGCATGAATACTAATAAACATAAGTTAACTTTATTTATCATTTAACCTTGTTGCCATCTTTAAATTTATTTCTATGTATTACACATCTAAAATGAGTTTCATAGTAACACTGTCAGCTTCTGCCAACCAAATACGCAACATTATATGGTATACTTGACTCCAAAGGATATTTAATAATAATACATAATAATAAATAATAAATAATAATACATAATAGTAAATAATAATACATAATAATAATAGTGTTATGCTGCAAGGCTAAGTAATTAAGCTAAAAATCAAGGAATTGACACATGCAACGTATAAAATATAATATTTTATTTTTTTCTTTCTGTTATGTATAAATTTTCCTACTATGCAGTAGCCAAAATAGAAAAAACTTAAGACACTCACATGAGCTTATCTCCAAGAGGGACGTAGGCCATCTTGACAGGCTGCGCAAAGTCCTTAAGACTGAGGTCCTGGATGGAGATGTTCTCCCGCAGCACCTTGGCAGTGCAGTTGAGGGCTGCTGGAATGCTCTCGAACACCGGGATACCTTGCCTCTCCACCAAGTCCTGGAGCATCATCTGGCCCAAGCTTAGATCTTCGTACTCGCTGGGAACATCATGCCACCCCTCTCATGCACACTAGCCCTTAAGCAGGCTGCCCACTGTTACATCTTGTCTCAGGTTACCCCATCTACATTAACTCTGCTGGCTAGCCTGTCACTCTCTCTATTTGTACCTAAAAACATGATATGTAGTATAAAGTGTCACTTTTAATGTAACCTCAATTTTTATAGTGCTTGTCCACTGAACTAACATGCTAAACGAGCAAAAAATGTTCCCTCTAATATGAATTCAAGTTTCCCAAACAAGCCTTATGTAAGAAAACAAGAGGGAACATAGCTTCACAGAGAAGTCATTAGAAATGAAACACGTTGTCAAAAAAACAAGGAACAGAGAATGAAGTAGCAACGGTCTGTAGTAAAGGAGCATTCCACCATTTATCACAAGTCACTTCCTGTTGACAACCAAAATTTGGATGGCTGGAATCTACTGGGAATTGAACCCAGATACTCAACAAACCACTGTAGAGTGGTCGATAAAATGCAAGGTACAATTCACATTGTCTTTCAGCTTCACAATATTGTTACACGAAAACAGCACACAAAAAACCGTAGACTGAAATTGTCATAGGATATGAGCTCAAGACCATTGAACATAGGTTGAGTGGTCAACCATACTGCAGATGCAAGTAAAATATTATCCAACATTTATCACAATGGTAATTTTCTGCTTGAAAATGAAGTGGCAATTAGTACAATTTAAGTTATGTACTGTTCATATCATTTCTATGAATACAAGTCACCAACATTGAATGTGGGTGTTATAAAGGCGGGTTTTCATCTGTTCCTGGGAAACTAATAGATTAAAGTATCAAGTATAAATTTTAAACCAATGAAAATCTATCGGTCAGTAGATTTCCAGACGCTCAAAAAAATTTACAAATTCTGCAGCACAAGAAAGAGAAGACAGGCCGTGGTGCACTAAAAATAACATAATGCAATTTGTCCACACAGTCTGACATTAGAACACAAAAAAGAAATTAACCCCAATACGAAATGAACAAGTTTAGTACTGTCAGTACACAGTATAGTATTTTGTGGCACAGCGACATATTTGGGATACGTATGTGGTCAACTCCTACTTCATGGTAACTTGTGCCTGGAAAAAGGAAGTTTGGTTACTAGCTTGGCACCTAGCAGAAAGGAGAGATTAACCAGGCTTGCGTTAGAGGCCAGAGCATAACATATCTATGCACACTGTGCTATGATTGGCCATAGAGCAGTGCACATCATCCGAAGGAGTAGAGCAGTCGTGATTGCAGGAAGGTTTACAGAGTCTGGATGGGAACTAAAAAAGAAGTTGCAATCTGGGGTTCAACACAAGTTTTTGGCTGGCCTTCACTATGTTAAGTTCTGGTTGGCTCTAATGAGTCTTTCCTAGCCCACTCAAGAAGCGAGGACAACCTAAGGATCATGGTCAGTGCCTGTGGGTGTGTATATTAGGGTTGCCTTCGTCGCACTGTTGATGGTCGACCACTTATTACGATAATGGTAAGGAGTACCGTATTAGCAGATTAGGCTGTTGCACAAGGGCAGCATGCTAATCACCAAGTCGGGTGCTTGCAGTAAGGGCAGTACTGGAATAAGTCGAGTGTCCAAACAATAGACACAGAGTTTCTATTCTTTGTAGTGTGCCTTAGCCTCTCCACCAGTATTTTTGAGGGGTGGGGGGAGATAACTATCACAACACACATACATACAGCAACTGTTACGAAGGAAATGAATAGGTGCTGCCGGTAGGGTCTTTGGTCTGGGTGGACTATGCAATCCGCAATTCGTCCAACTGCTGTGAGAGGCCATTTAAGAGATGTGGCAAGTGAAACGTCCGCATGTCAGTTAAGAACGCCATTATAAAAGCCACAACAGAGAGGCATACAGAGAAGTAGAGAAAGAGGAAGACAGAAAGGTAGAAAAAGAGGAAGAGAGAGGGAGAGAGTTAGAGAAAGAGGAAGAGGGAGGGAGGGAGAGAGAGAGGTAAAGAAAGAGGAAGAGAGAGAGGGAGACAGATAAATAATGTTCAGGTAAATATTAAAAACATTTTCTAGGAATTTTTACTGTTAGATCCTGCATTAAAAACACTTTCAAGAGCTGAAGAAAAAATGAATATGGTGGTAATACTCACTCGTGCGAGATGGGCTCGCCCCAGATCTTCTGCCCTGGTCCCTGGTAAGGGTGTATCACCAGGATCAGCTTCTGCCTACGACCAGAGATGTGAGCTGCCTCTATCATGCCCGCTACACTCCTCGTCTGGTTGTCTATTACGAAGAACAGCACTGCAGCATTCTGCTTGGCTTGGTACTCCAGCTCTATCAGTTCTGGACCCCAGTGAGCAACCTGCTACTGGCAAACAATACAATAGTAAATCACTGTGCTATTCACTGCCGCACTACACCATAAGGGTAGAAGGTTTTGAGACATACATAATAGAAGATATCTGCAGTGAAAACCCAACTGAATACATGATGTGTAGGTTTTAACATGATTTTGTGTCAATTGAGGGAAACAACTTCAGATTTTTTTTTAGGTCAAGCACCACATTTAGATTGTAGCTTCACCTGTGCTAAAACTTATCACATTAAGTTTCTCAATCCCATTACAAACACTACTA
>PNEQ01003468.1:0-19196 GCA_003012365.1 Medauroidea extradentata | reverse complement strand
GGGGGGGGGGGGGGGAGGACTCCCATTTCCCACACCTCTCTATTATCCCATCACTTCTCCACACTTTTCACCTCACCACCTCCATTTGACAGGCCTACTGACATCAGGATTGGCTCTAGTCGAGCAGCCGGCCCAACCTTAACACCGACCTCCCCTCATACACACTGACCCTACCAGAAGGTAGGAACACGTTTATTTCATTCATTCTTTTGTAAGAACAAAAAATTACGTAGGCACTTAAAAGTTGGAAAAGTTACAACTGATCTGTATACTATATAAACATGCATTAGTACAGAACTACTCACAAATTACTGTGTATTTACAAAAATGTGTGCTGGGTTACAGAGCATACACAAACAGCCATCTACAGAGCTGCATTCTCCATTAGCTCAAGGTAAGAAACAATTCATTGACACCACATTAATAATTGCATTAAATCCAGTTGGCAGAGAATAAAATCATATTTTCCAAATGCCTTTACACAACCATACCTTCAAAAGACTTGCTATAACTATAACTAAATTGTCATACCGGGGTGTACGTAACAAAGGAAGAAATTCTCACTAACCGGGTTGTAGTAGGTGATGCCAAGGCTTTTCAGCATTGGAATGGCAATATCCTGCCGCCAAGTTGTAGGATTACATGATCCACCTAGGAACACTTCATACTTGGGTATGCCCTCTGAAACACAAATATCACCTCTGTTAGGGAAGAAGGGATTGATACGTATGGCCGTACTACCTATTACACTAGTTCCTCGTCGCGGAATATACATGCACATAGATTCTGTTCACTTTTAGGGAGTTAGTTTATCAAGATTTGCAGTTGATTTCACAAAATAAAGATATGACATTTTATACTCTATATGTAACAGTCCTAATTTTTATTGCAGAGTTCTTCCACTGTCAAGTACACTTAACCGGAAAATGTTGCTTCTGTATTAAAACATATACTTTGCAGTACAACAATTTAGCTAATAAGTTGAAATTCAATAAATATACTTATTATTGCTCCACTTACTATTCACTCATTAAATATGGCCAATTCAGACTTTTAATATCAAATTCTATATGGCAGCAGTGGTCAAGGAATTTGACCTCTCCTCCCACCTAGACAATCCGTATTTGATTTCCGGCAGGTTATGTCCTGGATTTTTCCCAAGTAGAAAATGTGGTGTACGTTGCCGTTGGCCAGCGGGTTTAACTTGGGTAACTCCTGTTTCCCCTGCCACTCTCATTTTGTCGCCGCTCCACACACATCTCACCCTCACCTCATCCATTCACCAGTCTACAAAGGTGACAGGCATGTCTCGCTAGTTTAGCAGTCGGCCCAACTCTCATCCGGGCCTTCTCTGATGCACAGTACAACCCTGCCCAAAAGCAGGAACTTAGATTTTCATTTTCAATATTACATTTTGTAAAAAGTACTTAACTGTAAACATTAGAACACAGACAGGTAAATCTTCAGTCAAAAAAGACAAGGGGTCCTTTAAGTGTGCTACTATCAAATCAAAAATTTTTTTTTTTTCCCAAGCAAAACGCCAAGGGCAGGTCAGATTCCTGGTAGATGGCCAAAATTTTCTTCAGGGTACTTTTGTATCCCTCAACCTAGCTTTCTACCTAAACTCCATACTCACCAGTTTATTTTCTTACAAAGTCTATCCCCATCTATTTTGTACATGAAAAAGTTTATATAAGGATAAAGGAAAAATGTCCACATTAACAAATTTGACAACAAAATAATGTTACTATACAGCATAAACATTCAATCCATGCTATATCCTACATGTACACATGCAAACAACTTTTTTTAAACACATCTCTTGCCTAAGGACTATGGTTTTTCTAATAGGCCTACATTATTTTCTTATATACACATTTCAATACCAAAGCCCTTTTTTTATAGTTTGTTTTTCCAGCGCACCATTACTGCACAGTAAAACCATATTAAAATATAAAAATTTTCCAAATTTATCTACAGTATACTAAAAAAATTATGTCTCCACAATAGCCTGGTAGGTGACAGTAAAAGTACTCTGGTTCACCAACTTTTAAGTAAGCCTCCAATAATAACTATGTGCTCAACAAACTGCCCATTAGCTGCTCGTTGACAGTGATACCACATGACCAGGCCTGTATTAGTTGCTTTTTGTAACTGGTGGTCGAAATGTCTTAAGTCAAGAGCCAATTGCTTAACTTGAATGAACTTTCAGTAGTCCTAGCACGAACCCAAAACAAAACCTAAATTTTTACGATTCATGGGCATACCTGGTGGGCAGACATAACCCCCATCACCACAATTTAGAGGAGGAATGTCCCCACAAAGAAAATTAAAAATAATTAATATTAATACTTCTACCAGCAGAACATTCAAAGTTCATACATGAAAACAGTTTAAACAGACCTAATTGTGCATATTGAAATCAAAATTTTTTTTCCAGGGGAGGACACAAGAACAAAAAGATTGGCATCTGCCACTGGACATACACTAGATTAACTGCCACACACGCCAATGTTCAGATTTCTACTTAGTTAAAAATCGAACCTTGCACATGAAGATTAAAACATGTATTTATTGTCTAGTACATTCTCTGAATAAACTAGAATGCCGTAGATATGCTACAAATAAACATTCCAAAACAGTAATTTGTGTTACTAACTAAAGCAAAATGGTGAGCTGATCAAATAAGTGTCAAGTTCGCTAGCTCAAAAATTTTTATTGCTTACCCAAGAAAAGTGTGACTGCTTACATTGCTTTGTTCCTAGATATTGACTGCCAAATTGTGGTCATATCATCCAGAAAACCATTACAATTGGAACATAGCTTTAAATTACGACAATTCTTGATCGCATGATTCTAACTGTGCATACATCAATAGACATAAGCTTATATAGTGATGCTTAAAACTGATGACTTGGAGGTTATACATTTGTGTAAATTCACCATGCCTGTCGTATTAAAAAAAACATTATAAACTTTTAGTAGAAAATTCTGTCTTGAACACAGCCTTACAAAATAAAACTCACTTGACATTTTCCTATTCCGCCGCCTTTTTTCCTCCCCATCTCTATCTAATAGTCTGGACAGCTGCACAGGACGAGGAATTCTGAAACATTTACCTGCGCCTTCAATACATGCAATACATTCATTTACAAAACATTGCCTTCACTGTACAGAAGCCTCACTTCAGATTTGGCAATATGATACATACCAACTGAAGTTTATCTATGCCTTTATAAAAAAAAATCTAATTCAAATACAGTACATATTACATTTGCAGTGATAGAGATGTTTTCTAAGAGGACAGAACTGTTGCACAACTTTGTTCACACACAAATATAAACATTCAAAAACTTTTACTATATTGCGAAAATGTATTTGGAAGAATATTCACAGTAGAAAGCTACCCAAAACTACAGTATTATACTGCTAAAAGTAACATGTACTGCCAATATGAAAAAAAAAATTCCAGAAATATGACAATTTGAAACTATCAGCATTTCATTTTGGCACCATAGAGCTGAACATGTGTGGCTGCTTGCTTCAACCTATCCCTGCACGTCTCCTTTCCAAAGCAGAAGAATTGTATCAATGAGTACCAACAACTTTTGGCTAGTTCAATATGTTCACTTAAGCATGTGTACTAAATGTTCTGATCATCGGAACCCTAACAAATAAAATTATTTACTGAAATAACCACCAACCTCATGACAAGAATTTCGGCGATGCAGATGCCAGATGTTTTTCCCCGACACGTTCCAACTATGAAGACTGCTACAACCACTGTAATCACCTCCTCTTCCCTCTCCGCTTGCGTTTCGCTCAGATTTATAGCCCTAGAGAAAAAATCCAGGGGGTGTTTAAAATACTGGGACAGCACTGGTCAGGCTCAGCCAAACCTGCAGCCATCTGGTTAAAGAACCTACCAATCCAAAACATACTAAATTCATCCACGTAACTTGAATACTGTCATTATTAGTGGATGCATAATTTATTATACTGCCATTCTTGAAAGCCAGTTATATTTAACGTCCTAAAATTCCAGCACAGTGCATGCCAGAAACATTCAGTGTGTGAATCCAATCAAAATGGAGATGTGCCATACTATGTATGCATCTGTGTATTCGAAGGAAACCATGAAAACTAGTAGTCACCACAAATGCCAAAGACTGTACCGAAAATTTAAGACACCACGTGCTGAACATAAACAATGATAACTCTGCATATGTAAACCAAATGGAAAAGAATCTTACCACTCATAAGCAGCTTCCAGGACTCCCATGTTAAGTTAAGCTTTCAAATACACTAATAAGTGAATTATGTAACATACCTAATCAATTCTATATTCTGTATAAGCATGATGTTAAGCCAGGTCTAAGTAAACCAAGTTGCACTATATCAATGAAAAGCTAGACGACCGATTCAATATTGTAATTTGCCTCAACATTTTTTAAAATGTTGTAAAACACTGTGCAAACCATTTTGGTAACAGTGTCTAGATTTCAGTCTTTCAGTTTCATTTTTGTGAATTTGATGCAACACAGAATAAGCAAGATGAAAACCAGTCACAATCGGCTGCAGACTACTAGCACGGTTTAGTTCAAATTCTGATTCTTGCCAAGTGTCGTAATCTTGACACAAATGACTCGCTATTGGCTGAATAATATACCTTCTTCACCCTCTGATAACCTTGACATAAGTTTATGATTATAGTGCTATCCCCAGCTGTTTCTGTAAAAACCACTAAGTATTTTCAGGTGAATATAATAAATGCCTTTCTTGGTGGAATTGTTTTATCAAAATCCTGTTGTATATACTACAAAACCATAATGTCAATCTTATAGCTACGCATAGTCACAAACTGCTAGACATTCTATTAAAACAATGCTGTGAAAGACAACATTGGGCAAGACTAGCTGTAAAAATATCTGTAATTCAAGCAGAAATGAACAGAAAATAAGGTATTTACTGATGATGCTAAAGTTTTTAAGACCTATGGTGCCAAAACAAAAATTACAGGTGTCTACCACACTACGTGCGGAATTCCAACAACCCTAACACTAGTTTGATAGTACGTTAAGTGGCAAAATATTTTATTTCCAGTAGAAGCTCCCTGCTAAGCCTTATTCTAAGAAATAAAGCTCCTATTCAAAATGAACACGAATCCTGTCGACTTAAGTTAAATCAATACATGCAATGTGAAGTACTTTTCAATATTCCTAATATATGACCCACAATCTGAACCAAATTTAACCCTAAATATTTTAAACACAATTTCTTTAAAAATTCTATTGTAAAAGGTAATTTTAATGTATGCAAAATAAAATTTCCATTTAACATGATCAAATTGCATACCATAAAATCAACCTATTTTTTTTGTCTAACAAAGTTCACTGAACACTGCAAGATATTTTATATTATGTTTGCAAAAAATATAGGCCCAAATTTTTTTATTATTATTATTTACAGAAATTTAAAACTGCCCATAAGCTTATTACAGTGTTGCTACAACTGAAAAGTTGTTCAACAATTTCACTCCAGAGCACGATGTTTAAATATAGTTTAATTTATTAAATCACAATTACTTTTTTTAAGTACAGTATCTATAAAGATCTTGCAGGCTTGCTGAACCCAATTAGAAATCTACGTAGCCTACTACTCCAGTCGCCAAGCAGCAATTCATATTGTATATTAATACAAAACTTTAAAAATAACTTCTTGATAACATTTTCTATCACTTACCCTCTCTCATAACATCTTTTCAGCTCTGTCGCAAAGATGCAGAATTCACCGAATGTGAGATAAGCTGCCGAGTTACGGTTTGCACATTCTTTGGCACACTGCAGCATCTCATATACTGGAACCACAACAAACATGTGCTATACCAAAAATTGCATTTCCTTTGTGTAAAAAATAATTATCATTGCTATAATCAACACACCAACATTGTAAATTGCAAGGAAGGTTCAATATAATAAACTACATTCCCACTCCTTGCACCAAACAAGAAATGATTCTCCTACTGAACTCTACCCTGCAACCATAACGACATCACACTAATATTACTACTGTACACATTGCATTCAAGGGTGCAAAAATCTGCTGTAGTCAGGAAAGCACATATTTAAACAAGATAATCACATCAAGTTGCAAATTTATGTCCAAGAAGCAATCTACAGGTTATCGCCAAAAAATGTAGCCTAGTGTTTTAAAACCCATACAACTGAATTTATCCTACACAACCTATATAGATCACAATGGTGACACTTGGCAACCATGGTTTAAGTGCTGATATCAGCATTTTGCAAGCTTTGTCAGCAAGTGGTACATGTCTGGCCACTTTTTTCACGGAGTTCATATTAAATGCACCCAATTTCATTTAATCAGTCCCACGAAACACATTCTGTATAAAAAAACAATGACTTGTTAACTTAAGTGTTGTGAAATGTCAATGTCCTACATTGTGTGATATTATGCTGGTAATGTAGTGGGCTCAAAAATGTAAACCATATTAACTTTTTGTCTCCATCAGCTTTTATGGTTTCTTCCTTTGTATAAACTAAATAACCCTGATAACATTTTATGAACAATTTCAATTGTGAACTTGTGTACAGTCTCAATTTAATATTATGCACAAGTTAAGCCTGGAAATGGCAGTTGTGTTGTTCTGCACAAAAGAACCAACTGGCTTTCTCCCAAGACATTCTTTTACTGACCTCAAGGTTACACTTGGATTCCAATTTTCTTGGCACCAGTTCAGTTCTTCTGCTAAGCCATCACGAGTCACATAATTAGAAGACTACTCAGCAAGTACTCTTACATATAGCACAAAAAAAGAAATTGACAAGTTTAAAAATCCTAAATTACCCAACTATGCCCCATATGCAGAATATGTCATGAAACCATTTAACACATCCTAAAAAATTAGTAATATTCTGTGGCAACAAGCACACTGCCATTGTATACATATACATACAGTGCACAGATTTTTGGCACTAGTAGTTCTTAAAAGGTTCTATGTGCATAACAAGCAGCATGAAAACTACAAACTTGCAATACCTACACTTTATGAAAACAATGTTTCGTCAAAAAAATTTCAATATCTCACTATTTGCTATTAGTGTATGCTGTTAAGTTTGGAGGAAGAGTAAAGTTGCAGAAGTTTACAAATTTGTAATTTGACTACCATACTGCATGGCTTTATTGAAATTAGCATAGCCAAATAAAAGTTTTCACCATTGACAGAATCAATGTAGGCCTACAACATTAAAGTAGTAGTACTGATCCTATTTGAATTCACTTCAAGCTGAAATTGTGAAGTTGGTGCTACACATGGCATAGGCCAAACACTAAATATCGCATTAATTATTACACTAGAAGGAAATGCTTTCTTACCACGTGCTTATGTCACCATCTATTTTGAGCTAGTTTATTTAATATTTAGGCCTGGAGATGGAGCAACTGATGTAAGAATACTGTTTGTGTAAAATCTGTCATTACCAGTACATAGTGTCCAAAGGACTGAACTGGTGTACAGGTTTCTAAAATCCTATTTTACAAAGGTTTTGACTCATTGACATGAGAGCAAGTAGAAATTGTAATGTTTGGAGGTTGGCAATAAACTGAAGTGAACATGGGCATGAGGATGGCTGTGAGATCACGCACATGTAGGCAAGACAACACACAATGGATCAATCGGATTCCTTTATTCTTATCAATAATCATCACTCTCATCTGTCAGTTTAATGTGAGTTTCTATAAGCTTTCATTTCAACCTACCTAGCCTAGCTCATCACATTAGTATCTCTGCTATTTTTTAGATATGACAGCACGAAAAGTAAAGGAAGAATGCACATTATAAAGATTGATGTACTTCACTGCAAAGCAGCAAAGAACAACGTTGACAGGCCCCCTACGGCAGTTATGTGTCTAAGAGGTACACTTTTAGTGCACAGATGACATACCTTGAGACTTGGATGGAAATAGTTGCATGTCATTGAAGAGCTGCTGGACCTTGTCAGATGGAATGTAGCTGGTCGTCCCAACGCGGCCATACCACACCGAGTACACTTCCCTAGAAACACACAACCACCATTTATAGAGTGGCAGCAATTAATATTAACAAAAAATTCAATCTATACACACTAACATTCCAAGAACAGCCTAAAAAATTTAGTTTTGTGTGTTCAAACTATGAAACCTTTACATCCACAACCTACTTATGAACATTATAAATTTAATTAACAGAGATCTACTTACAGCCTGAAGTATAGCGTAAGTTACTGGCAGTGACGAAAGTTTTAACAGTTTCTATGGGACACACAGCATTTCTCAAATAACAGCTTACCAGAGGTAATACCCGGTAATTAAAATATTACCTTGTACTGTAGTGAAATTATACCTCTGTAATCATTCAAAAGTAATTTACTGCTATCAAAAAAACTTTTTTCATAACTTGTTAGCTTATAAACCAAGTCTAATGCACGACAAATACGAAAATGTATTCTACCATGTAACTTACTCCATAAAACGTTTTAACACAACAAAGGCATATGCATTCATCAGTGTTTAAATTTTGCTTCACTCTTAAATGTATAATGTGCTACATATATTGTAATGTTAAAAAAAAATTTATCAGGAACAGTAAATATCAAACCAACTAAGCCTAACCAATTCTGCAGTGTGTAAGAACCAGATAGATGCCTATGTGCTAATTGTCTGCAATGTTGTCACTTCACCAACCAGTAAGTTACCGGTATATACTACGTATTAGGCATCACACACCAAAACACCACTTCCTATGCGATACGTCCCCCCTTACACCACTAGTCAATTTTAAAACATTTCTAAAGTAGCCTAGATATGAAACACCCAATCCTCCAAAAATACTACGAGGGTGTGGTGTTAACACAGAGTTTAGAAAAATAAGAAAACATTTAAAAATATAGAAAACACTTTTGCTAACTACGCAGACAAACATTAGTCTGTGTCATGTGAACTTTGATTTAAGGATAAGAAATTACACTAAATGGATGTGACACTGGCAAAAATTTGCTCAAAAACATTGTTTTCTCGTGTTCTTTTATGGTTTTCTTACATTAACATTAAAATTAGTGTGCAATTCACATTAAGCTTTTGGCATTAATTACCTTCTAAAAACTACACTGTTGAATTTCCATTTAAATTTTATTGTTACATTAATCTATTTCAAACAGAACAGAACCAAAGATCAAATTTTGAGTCCAAAATAGTCTACATTACATGTTTCCTCAAGGTATTTCAGCAAATAACAAAACATTTTAATTAGTCTAAGTTAATTAACATGTCACAATCAAGCTTACAGAAAACTTTAGAGTAAAAAGAAATCTCATTCCTCACAATGAACTGCATTTACTATTAAAGACACATGCTTCGTAATTCAAATGTTTAAGATTGTTTGACTTTGTTTAAAATATTTTAACAAACAAAATGTTTTACCTCATAGTTACATTAGTATAGTAGGCCTACAAACAATTTGTCGATCTAAAAATTCAAAAACATTTCAACATGTCAGTAAACTGAATTATTTCACCATTTTGCTCCCTCTTCTTCTCTATTTTTTATATTAATTTATAAGTACTTACAGCATGTATTGCAAACATCTGAGTATGGAGTTTGTCACTGTTATAGCCTAGTTACATCACCATAAATCTCTAGAGGGAAAATTTTTGTATTCAGCATAGAGTAGGCCTAGCCTAGCTTCGGATATCATCCCCATTACTGAGACTGAACCAAGAAAATTTCAAGTAACTTACAGGTTATTGTGTATTTAGTGCGAAATTCCGAAACGTTAATGGAAATTAACTGAAGTCAAAGTGAATTTTGTAACTGTACTTCATTACAAGACTTATGTACCACAGATTTCCATCAGGATTTATTAAGAAATGGTGCAAAACTTCATACACTGGAAGTTAAAGATTATGTTTTTTCTGTCTAGCAGGTACATTCAGAAAAGAATGTAGACTACTGTCATGTGCAAAATTGGTTTTGAGATTAGACCTAACTCCAAACATATGAAACTAGAATCCCAAATTATTTATTAAATATAAAATTTAGAATCTCCAAGCTAAGTTTTTCTGAACTGTCCACAGTAATGCCGCAACACATTGTGCTACAGAAGTGAAGCGATGTGCGAGATTTGAACAAGACAGTCACAAAACTAAAGTAGCATTTTGGACATACATCACTGTAGCAAACTGTGTGTCGGAAAACACGAGAATACACACAAACAGACGAATTTCAGAAATGCAGGAGTCTCAATTGAAAGATATCAGCACTGACAAGCACAAGACGAACACAAACACCCAGTCCTGTACCCGAGGAAGTGACAGTAAATGACACCTCCCCGGCCGAAAATCGAACCCGGGTCACTAGAATCAGCGGTCAGGAACGCTAACCACCGAGACAAGCGGTTGGACTTAGAAAACCGAAGAATACACACTATTTGCTGCAACGGTGAATATCCAAAATACTTTAGTTTGTCACTTGCCTCCAACGCAAGAATCGTTCAAAAATAACAGAAGACAGTCGGCTGATTAGCGCCAAGGTTTCTGTGGCGTCGAGGCTTCTGTGACGTCAACGCGTCTGCCTCGACGCTGATTGGCTAACTATCTTTCGACATTTGCGACGTGCCCTTCCTGTCGCAACCGTCGCGCGATTGCGATTCTCCCATGAGCTGAAAGCTAGTTTTTTGGGACTATATTTACGTAAGTCATCTCGCGTAGCTTACCTGAAGATAGGTCAATGTATGAAATTTCAACCAAATAAACAAATATTTGGTTGCTATAGTTTTTGAAATTTCCGATTATCCTTCCACTCGCATACATGTTTTGGTAGATCAAAACAACTTTTAAAAAATGATGATTAATTTTACCCAAGGTAGCTGTTTGAATTTTGGAGCATGTGCCAATTCAAGCGGTTTCAATAACCTGACCAAAAGTGCTGCAGCTCTCCTCATTTTAATCCTTATGTTTTACTCGCCTATAGTCTATACGGTATAAGTTTATCTTTTAACATTTCTCTTGTAAGAAAGATGTCAAGCAACTCCACTGTGTCGACCTTTGAACGTTTTGACTTCTTGGAAAAACAAGGACTCCGATACTTCTCAAAAGAGAAATGCCACGGACAGAAAGACACTTATAAGCAGATGCCACTAACACGTACAGACTACAAAAACGGTCCCCAACGCCTATTAAAAATCTTCCTCTATTCTATCCGGGACGGATTACGGAGGGGGTGTGGCAGGGGGGACTGTCCTGAGCGCCTGGTGGTGTCATAATGTTATTTATAAATACTGTATTTCTATATAATTACAATGCACACTTAAAAACACTGCTAATTGTAGGTAGTAAGTATAGGTTTTATGTATCTCCACTAAAACTGTATACTGTTATTTACGCGAGCGCAAAATAACGTATGCAAGATAGTTATTACTGTTGGGTTGATTGGACTGATGGGAAAAGAGTGAGAAAGAAGGGGGGGGGGGGCTAATCACAATTCTTGTCCCGGGCGAAGGAAAGCCTAGATCCGTCGCAGTGTTCTATTTCAAAGCCCAACAACAAAATTGACACTCCTTCCAACTCCAAGCCATTTGTATTTGTTTCAGAACAGGCATCTCCAGCATACCCCCTTCCCCCCACACTTCCACCAAAACACCTAGCTACGGGTCCCTGATTACCCACAAGGCGGACACGACACGCGACATGATGGAAGGTTCTTTGAATGCGAGCTCTTGGTCGTTGGGAAAGGTGAAGGTTGGCAGCGAACCGTTCCGGGCCAGACATTGCCAAGGTCGTACATCCAACCGCTACTACGTAGGACTGTGGCCGCTCTATAAAGACTTTTAACTTCACATTAATACAATCAGAGACCGTCAGTCATCAACTTAAAAAAAAACTCTTAAAATTTATTCATTGCAGGTTTTTACCGTCCACATATTAAATTTCGAGCATAAGACTGTAGCCCCCCACGAACTAGTGAGTTGACAGCTGGTAACCTACAAGTTTTAAAAACAAAATCCAATAAACAGCAATAAGCACACACAAATTTCTGCATTGCACATTTGAGGACATTGTAAAGATAGTGGGTTACCTTACACATTCATTAATTTCCTTACCTACACTTAACTGGTAGGACCTGGCGAAATACAAGCGTACAGCCGTATAGGAAAAAGTGATATTCGCCTAAATGATAATTAAACAGCACTAAAATAAACCCTAAGATGCTGTTATTACTTCTATACTATGGCCTAACTTAAAAGGGCGTGATACATGATTCAACGCTAAAAGCATTAATCTATAATTGTAGGTTTCTTTAAGGCAATTTGCGAAAATTAAACAATCATTAGAGACACTGGAAAATCGCGAAAATGTTTAAAATAGTCTCCAATAAACTGTATTATATTAACCGTGACACGTGTGAACAGTTTTGGGACAAATCACTCACGCTGTGTGTCCAAGCTGTGCAGTTCTAACTGGGCGTGTTGTAGAGAGCAAAAATGAGCCAATGTCTATACAAAAGATTCAGTGTTGTTATACATCACGTTGGAGCCTAGCAAACAGTCTACTATTCCCGCGATTTTCCAGTGTCTCTAACAATAGCAATCCTAGACAGCAGTTTTAACCAGCGATTTAAACAAATTGTTTCCAGTGCAACGAACTTCTGGGGCACCATGACGCCGGAACCTCGTGCATTTAACTGCGGCGCAAGAAATCACGCGTAACGAATTAGTAATACTGGATAAATATTTACTCAAATTTGGCAAATACCATTACCTAGGATTGTCATTTTATTCATATTGGCTTCGAAAAAACCGTAGAAACCTATGTTTCCAGCGTTAATTGGTCTACCAGTATTCAAAATATAGACAAGATTTTTTTTAAACCAGATTTTTATTATTTATTTACATTATACACTTGATTCAACTTTTGAATGTTGTTCCGTGCATAGACGGACATTTTTTTACCTTTCTACCAATTTTCATCTTTCCGCCAATTTAGATAAATGGTAAATATACACTAGCTAGTGTATTTTTCGCCCTACTACTTTATTATTTCAAAACACCGTTTTGGAAACGCTCATGGAGATGGGATTCAAATCGATTCGAGTCTCAAGGTCGTTACACCAAAAATTGGGATCGTATCGGATTAAGACGGAAACGCGGATCATACTGAAAACGAACCAACAGTAAACAAACACACATCCGGCACTTGTTTCGGCCTTCATATTTCCTGTTGACAGGTCCAAATAAAATTAACTGAATAAAAATTATCGTACGATCATGAGTAACAATATTCTTTTATCAATTTCGTGTGTAGCCAAAAGAAAAGTAGACGGCTGTGAGGATCTATTTTTTTCATGCCAGCCAAACTAAATTTCAATTATACCAACATTATCACATAAAAATTTGTCCAGCGAACTGAAATCTGTTTCAAATTTTCAATCAGATCCAAAGTTTGCAAGTATGTAGACGGGCATTGTACTCAAGTCTGGATGGATTCAATACTCTATTCGATTTCAAAACTATCTATATGTAAACTTAATTATTAGGCTACGTGGTAACTACTGCTCCAAATATAGAAATTTCCACATGTTGACTACCAATAATTTTTACAATAGCTTAAGATTTGCTAACCAGAAACGTCTACTTGTAATGCTAGTCCAATAGTTAAATCCAGCTCGATTATGTATTGTGTGACCACTATTTTGAAGTCTTATGACTGACGTATTTGTACTTCTTTCAAGTGTCACTTTCCCTTTATTCGCTCTGAAAGTACTGAAAAATTTCGAAAATTCTTGCAATTCTGCTTAGTAAGGTACTATTTCGTTTAATCATCTCGTATTAATGTTAGTACAAAACCTGGACGAGGACCGGCCGATCTTTTAAGTAACCACAAAACTAAGAATTTATCGTGTACACAAGTCTTAATGGCATTTGTTTCACTACCGCACGACACCAAAAATCTCGTGCGTGCACGATAAATTACTGAATTTAATAACTGGACACTTCTCGCTAGGGTACTCATTTCCTGGTCTTGCGTATCCGGTTTGTCATAAACGTCGTACAACTATATTCTTAAATTGCTATTACTTATTGTATACTAGTCTGCTGTCAATGTTACTATTACAAAATTAACTTTAAACGGGTAGGACATACTTTCCCAGTAGGTTACAATTTTAGATAGCAAATTGGCGTAGGCTTAGTTGTTTCCCTACGACCTAAACCAATTCGACGATATTTTCATATTATGTCCTTTCAAAAATCAAACAGTCTTATTTTCATAAAACCATGAATTAGCGGAATGGAGATGAAAACTATGTTCACAAGAGATAAACTCCTAGAAACTAAATCAATAGTTGACTAAACTGCGAAGCACACGGAACCACAAAACGATTATCAACTTGACAGTCAGAAAATAGCTATAGTTTATCCCACATATGTAACTTTGTATAGGTGGAGAATATATACGGTACGCATGCATAAAATGAGATTTTTATAGAATAGTGTGTAAAGGTAAGTTATTGTATCTTGTATTGTTTAAATTTGTATCAACATTTATAAAGTTTTCATCACAGATACATATCTAAAATTGTTTCTTAACACATGAGAAGGCATGTAAAATGTTATGACCATTACCTTGTAATAATTATGTTGTTTTATTATAACATTTGACATGTTCAATTTTCATAGTTTTGTTGCCCCATACTGGATCAAATGGACACGATTATAAATAAAATAGACTAACATAAGTTTACATAAGTTATAGATAAAAACGTATAAATGTAGTTTTCCTTTTGTTGTCACCACTTTACATTTCCTCAGCCTGCTTAAAATTTTAACAATACAGTATTAATATGTAATTGCCTATAGGTCACGATCTTTTTAAGTCATTGTTACGTTGTGTGTTTATTTGATATGTTCGATATCCCAAATGAGCGTTGCTCGAAGTAAAATATATGGAGTTAACTTATCAGCGCATTTTGAATTTTATTTAGACATTAATTTGGATATTTTCAAGACGATCTTTAACAGCATGGGAGACAAATAATCCTAATTATTTTATAATTACATAGCAATATCTAGCAAAAAAACTCTCAGCGAGACAGAAATAGAAACATTTTGTAAGTAACGCATACATATTACTTCAGTAATGTACACTTTCCTCTTAATCGTGCTAGTAGAAAATAGAGGTTACTTGTTTTCGAAGCATGTAAACAAATGTGAAAATTGGTTACGTAACTGCCATTCACATTTAACTTACGTGCAGCAGGTACCTATACTACTTCAAAGCCAACAAATTCTAAAATCTTACTTATGTTACGTTGTAGTTTAAAATTTTAACTTATTTCACTTGCGGCAATTAAATGTGATCAATATTTACTTAAACTCACTAATAGTATTATTTGAAAATAAAGCAGAATTATTTTTAATGGAAATTTAGGTCGCCATTTCATTTAACCTACATTTTATATCCCCAAGAAAAACTGACTTCACCTGCGAATAACTCAACTCTGTTATAACATACATAACCACAACATGCGTTAAACGGGTTAGTGACATTACTTTTATGCATTTAAAATCACTCACCCACAAACTTAAACAAATCGGCACTGCTCGTACGCTGCAGTTTCAAACCCAAGCTGCAGAAATGTTATCACTGTAAATCACATCGACATGACGCTCTTCGCTCCAGAATTCACGCCATGAACAGCTTTGTTGTGGAAAAGAACAGTTAAACAACGGCCTGCCACACGCTCACAACATGGCGTTGTTTACACGTCATTTCCCCCCCTTCCCCGCGGGGTCCTTGTGTGATGTTTACCACGCAAGCTCGGCGAGCTGCAACATCAATTACCCGAGCGAGCGACTGAAACGCTACTGCAGACGCCAGGCCAGACCCGAACGAAACCTTTCACTGGCTGGCTTGCTGACGTCATGCGCCACAATGGGAAGTGATGTCAGAGTTGACTCCCCGACTGCCGACTCCACCTGCGACAGCTGCTGCGCGCGCCTGCGTACTACAAACACGCCACGGACAACTGCAACGTTACACGCGACATAACGACACGATAAAAAAACTCCAAGACAGCAGCGCCGGCCGCTCCGCCACGATGATCTCCTGCTCCACTCTAACAATTACATGCGTGTTAAATAAGAGATAAGCTATCTTACGTTATCTGGATAGTTACGCTACCGACCACAGGAGCGCAACGCGCTAGCTGCCTTAAAACATGCGCAGTGATTTAATAAATAATTACTTCAGATCAAAAACTTTGGAATGAGAAGCAAAGAAAAATTACCTTGCAACTCAAGCCATGTTAAAAAGTCCAGGCAGCGTGGAAAATTATACCACTGAGACAATAATTTTAATTTTTGTATAAAAAATAACTCTGCAAAAAAGCGTCCGTAAGATATGACTGTGATTACTATTTCATAGCATTTAGTCTACAGCACTTTGACCCCCTTGTTGTTTGGCTGTAGTTCAAGTTACTGAGAATGTCGTACTTTTTGGCGCTGTTTTCCGGGCGGTCGGACTCAAACTCCGTCCACTTTTTTCCATTGTTAAATTTATAAAGTAAATAAAGATTGCTGGAGCCTTTTCTTAAATTTGTGAATGAAGAAAGTATTTCATAAATTGATAAAGAAAATACGTTTAGATCAATTGTTTATCTTAGCGGAAAGGAAGTGGGCGGAGTTTAGTCCGACCGCCGTAACATCAGCGCCAATAAAACACAATATTCTCGGTAACTTGGTGAACTGCAGCCAAACAACAAGGGGATCAAGTTTCCAGGCGAGTGTCCAGACCTGTTCTTCTACGACCGTGGTCTACAGCCATTCAGTATACGAAAAAAAAAAAAAAACGTAAGGTGGGCACTAGTTTGAACAACGACAAAAATACACGTATTTTATATATCTAACATGTCACTGTACAACACTTCAAACCACAATTTATTTTACATACAAATTAATATTTTACTCTGGCTTTAAACCAAACCAGAACTGTGACGAGTGTTTTGCAAAGTACCGTTTACTCAGTAGATCGAATGATACAAGATATAAACATTTTGTAAGGCAGGTTTTACACATTGGCCCAACACCCGATCTTGGAATGTTGGCCATGTGTTGAAAGCTTTGCCATTCATTGTCGGTTTTTGGTCCAACCATCAAAGGGATTGGCGTTAACTTGGTCGGTGTTTACACGTTGGTGCATGCTTCGGTGTTGTGATTTCACATTTTTTGTAATTTGAGAGGAAAATATTGTTATATGAAGTGTTGAAATGGATTAGTGGACATTATTCTGCACATATACAGAGAGTACGAATGTAGACGCAGCAATTTCCAAATAAACGTTACCCTCAATTATCACGGAATTTAAATTGGCCGCATGACTTATTAAAAATGAATTGAACCAGTGTGTAAATAGCGACTGGCCGTTCCTTCCAAGATTGGGCCAATGTGTAAATCCGGCCTAAGGCACGCATTGTCGACCGTCTGAATCAGGTGTTGAGGTTAAGTGAAACAAATAAAATTAATTAAATTACGAAAATATACAGGACATCAAGAACCTGCCATATAATCAGCACACCACGTGAATCCTTGGCTAAATTGGATACGAAATATTATACGATGACATTTTACGTTCACAATGTGGCAACATAGCACAGTGTTTGTCCCTTCTTGCACCACACATCTTACTACTACTGTTCATTATCATATTATAGACGTGGCTTATAATCCCGAGCAAACCAACCATTATTTTACATTTACTCGACGCAAAACACGTGGCGAGTGACGAGATGGAATGTGTTGCATATATTTTTACTACTGTTTTAAATTCGAATGGATAATTTACATAGGTCGATTTCATTCCGGTATTTATAGGCTACTAGGTGTTTTTGCAGCGGCATGCTGCTTGAATTCCTTGATTGTGCCCACGGTCTAAGAAGGTAGAGGTCTTGACACTGAGGAATAAAATGTGACTCCGTGTCGCCGAGCGCTAGTAGTAATTTGGTTGAAGATTTGACTTGTTTTTGTATTTGGCTTAGCTTAAAATGTGAAGTTGTTACCGGAATTGCGAGTATTATATCGAAGAAGAAATGGGAACGTAATTTTGTATTGGAACACATTTTTTACAACAATAAAATTTTATTTTTCAATATTATACATGTAGATGCACATTGCAACGTTTCTCAAATTTTGTAGGGCACGAAATATAGTTTTTGTTCGAATGTGTTCACTAAAACAATAATTCTCAATATATTTCTTCAGACTACTTTTATAAACAGTTCCACACATGCCATTGCAATTATGGACATGGAACATGTATATACTATATTAGTTTACCTTATTAGCATTATTTTATGTAAATAATTGCAAAAAATGTTAAAACGCGAGATGTAAACAAGACAAATCGTCCACCAAATTACTACTAGCGCTCGACGACATGAAGGGACCACTTTGTCTTGCTGGAGAGCATAGGCAGTGTCAAGACCTCTACCTCTTAGACCATGATTGTGCACTTCACTCAGTAGCTGCCACTCGCCATCATAGGCTGTGTTCCAAATAGGTAAAAATGCATGCTCACGTACTCGCGCTCGGAAGTGACGTCAGAGAGTGTTGTTCCAAATGGCAGAGTACGAGTGCGAGAACGTGTAGAGAAGAAATGTGTGAACGCATGCTCGATGCATACTCTCGGAGGCACTGTTTATTTACGTCCGAGAGCACGCAAGGAGTGTGGTAGCGTTTCGAATGAAGAGCACGCATAAATCACGCAAGGAATTGTGGGAACGAGTGCGGGTGTGAGTACGAGTACGAATTATTTGGAACTTCCATGTAAGTAAAAACCAATGTATATATTTAACCACTCTCTAAACTTAAGATATATACTATATAGGTTCAATAAAATAAATTTATTATAAGTTTTCGTGAGTGCTTAGTTTAAAATGAATAGCCTATACCTGGGCGTGGGACACAAGAGCCTATTTGTGCGGTGTTGCCACATAGTGCGCTAAACAATGTCACTGTATAACATTTTGCCAATTTATCCTAGGATTCGTGTGGTGTGCTTATTATGAGACAGTTTTTGGACATCCCGTTTAGGGAAAAGGCAACAAAATTGATATAGCGGCGGGAAAAGTTTCACCAAGTGGGGGGGGGG
>PNEQ01003467.1:98265-120600 GCA_003012365.1 Medauroidea extradentata | reverse complement strand
TACCTCGGTATCCAGTGTCCCATTCAGAAACGCGGTTGGTACATCCATCTGCTTGATACTCCATCCCTTTTGAAGTGAACATGACAAGGCAAGTCTGATCGTGGGCAATCTGGCTACTGGTGCGTACACCTGCTCGCTGGTGTGTGTTTGAAAACCTTTTGCCACAAGCCTGGCCTTTTTCGTCCCGTCTGATTTGGTGAGAAACACCCATTTTGTTTCAATTGGTTTAATGTTCTCCGGTGGGTCCACTGCTATCCAAGTTTCGAATTTATTGTGTGCTTCTAGTTCCTTCTTAATAGCTTCTCTCCATTCTTCACTTTCTTGCACTGCTTCCTCATATGTTTGCGGGTCGTGCTCACTCATTAGACAGTAGGCAGTGTAGAGTTCATAATCATTTAGATTCCTTGGTGTCACTATTTTTCTTTTTTGTCTCGTTAATCAAATTATATTATAATACAATTTTTCTTTGTAAAATTAACAACTGGGTTTTAAAATTATGTACTGGATTTTTTGATTTGAAATGTTGTCGCTATACACCCCAATGTCCGTATTCATCCCATTTACAGTATTTTGTTTCTGTTTTGCATCAATCGTACATCAACTTCAAAAATATATGTATTGCTGTTGTTTACGTTACATGCAATATTAAACATAACATGCCTCAAAAGACTGTTTATGTACTGTATTTTTATTTGCTGTTAGCACTTCCGACATACTGTTTATTACATATTCATTACAATTGCATGAATATTATCTATCATCAACAAAAAAATGGTGTTCATTTCAAGCACAGAGCTTCTAAAGCAGTTATTATTTCTTTGTCAAATATGTGCTCTTCCTTAGACATCTCTTCTGCATATTTGTACATTTGTCAAAGTAAAACCGTTTTAATTATGACACTACCTAGTAATATCACAAAAAGTAGTACTACAGTACATACAGTTTAATATGTAATTCATTATTGCTGTCAAATTTCAGATACTGTATTTGTTTTACAGACTTCCAAAGTACGGTACCTACAGTTCACAACTACTGGAGATAATCGAGCTGTTACATAATTATGTCATGGAAGGAGGGACTGTGGTATGGTAAAGGGTTGGAGTATAGTAACTTTGCTCATTAAATGTTTTGTCTCTCTCTCTCTCTCCATATCTTGTATACGAGGTACAAGTCTTTAACTGACTGCCATAATGTTGTATTTGAGTGTACATTACAGTGTGTGTTTCTGTTTCATGTAGATTATACGTTTATTAACTGCTTCTGAAAATTGTGGGCCGTACACTTACATCAAATCATGTGTGAGGCAAAACTTTGTTTTAGTAATACATATCACAAACAGCAGCATCACTAATAATAATAATAATAATAATAATAATAATAATAATAATAATAATAATAATAATAAATATCCAGTACAGAGTGAACTTAGGGTCAAGGCATCACACTTCAAGACACAGGCTTTCAACCTGGGAGACCGTAGACATCCTCCATTCCTAAGTATATGCCATGAAATGATGCCATACCATGGAGCAGCGCTGAATTTCAAGGATGGGAAAAATGGGAGTCCCCTGGGAAAACCCACCAGATAACAGCAACATTCACAAAAATTCGCAACCAGCCCTACTAGGAAATGAACCTGAATCACCTTGGTGGGAGGTAAGTGGTCTGACCACTGCTCTGCTGTGGCCCTCCTAATGACAATATTTTAGTTTCACAGTAGAGTTGCTGCATCACATCATACTGTCTCCATTATAGCTATAGGAGCCAGGAGACCAATTTCAAAAATTTAAAAGTCCTGACTTCTCATGATGGTGAGGCACCATTGAACTGTAAAAAATGTCTCAATGCTGAGCAGTACAAAGGTAAAATAATTTTGTGGTCTTAACTTGTGAAGTTAATTTTTTCACATCTGCAGTAACACAGGTGAACTTGTTGGTAGTACTTTATGTGTAGTAACATGTAATTTTTGTGCAAACCAATATTGACAGTATATCTTCTGATAGTTGCACATTATAAAAACTCATCACTCTGTCACTTAATTTATATCAGAGAATGAATGGTAGAAAAGTAGGGCTTAATATCATGTCAGTGAGATCATAAGTAACGGAACAAACGGCTCAGCAAATCGAAAACAGGCGACAATGGGCTGAATTAACGCCATGCAAAGTAGTTTTTTTTTCACATTGGCGCAAAAAACTGAAAACTTTGTTTAATGGAATGCTTTGAAAAAAATCAAGACAAAGAGCAGTCATATGAGTCACAATTTTAAGGTGTATTGCAAAATAATGCACAGTTCATTCACAAGAAATTATTTTCTTGATTATGGCTTATTTTCATACCAAAACTAGTGATATTTGGGTACAAAAATCTTGAAAACTAGGTTTATTGCTTACAATAATCTTAAAAATTAGGTTTACTGCTTCCAAACACTTAGGTACAAATTATTATACTGTATTTGTGTGACAAAACTTAATGAAGGGATTGTCATATGAAAATAATGTTGCTTTAAGAAATGTATTTTCAAAACCACGGTAAAACTACCAGGCATGACCTTCACGAGCAGGGTCACTGACAGGATTTCTGGACCCCTGTGCAATTAAGTCCTAAATCTCACTTTTTTTTTCCAGTGAAAATTGAATGTAACATTTGTTTTATTGATTAATAAAACAGGAAGCAACAAAATGTGATCTGAAAGAAATTATATGTGGGGAAAAATTATTTTTCTTACAATAAGTTTTATTTAATTATTTTTCAGTTCACTGCCCTGGGACCGGGCCCCTGGGAATTTACCCCTTTTGCCCTCTCTCTCGGCGGCCCTGTTCACGAGCCTTCCTAGCATTTTCTTCACAGTGATTAGGTCAATTAGGTATTTACAAAGTCAGACACTGTATCACCCTAAAACTAACTTTATTAGGTAAGCTGAACAGTACTTAAATGGTTCTGTGGTCCCTCTTGAGGAATCATGGTGAAGTCTTCATGCTACCTCGTAGGGTCTTCTTGCAGATCATTATACATCATCACGGATCTGCAGCATGTCTGAATTGCACTGACCAGCTCAGTAATGAAACATGTAGGCTATGTCACACAAGTGAGGTAAGGTAAACACATTCCTGTGTATAATATTCAAGTTTGAGCGTATTGCCAAGGCCACTGCTTTGCGGCTCTGGCACGGGCCCAAGTTTCTCTGCTTTCGGGAACAGCCAACAGGTTTATTTTGTCTCGGCAAAATCACGGTACGTAGCTAAAACCAGTTATAACAAAGTTATGAAGCAATTTACGATATCGTCTCTGTTTATGTTTTAAAAAATAATTATCACCAAAAATGTAGAAACTTGGGCCCAAGCCCCTAATAGGTATTGGTGTATAGTCTTACGTTTGACTAATGATTAATTAGTTTCAGCTCCCACATGGAATACTTTGTCTTTAGTGAGCTTAAGAGTTTTCAAGTGTGACAGAGGGGATATGAACCAAAAATTTCCTGTCTTCCCAACTAACCTTACAACTTTTAATTTTAAAAAAAATCTAGATAGCTTTTTGTTAAAAATGTCAACAAACTGTAGGTTTTATGAGATTTTGCTTCTTATTACACAAAAACCAGTTTACCTTTTGTTTTCAGTTTCATGTGAACATACATAAAATGTTAAAATATCATAGAAAATTACTTTTAAGGGGAAATGTTAGACAATTTTATTGTATTTTCAGTTTTTGAGCTACAGCATTTATTCGTATTGTATTATCAATATTTTCACTTCGATAAAGCATTAGATAAGTCTTGGTAAACTGAGTGACATTAATAATAATGGAATCTTTCATTAGTTTGTCCAGCAGAATCATTGCAAGAGAATTGTAGGTGAACTTTCAAGCATTCTCTTCCAATGATTCTGCATGACAAATTAATGAGCAATTCCATTATTTTAATTTTTTATGTCAAACACACACATGCCTTTAGTTGGTCCAGTGTAGGTGCGACCAGTTTGTTGTTCATATTGCAACGTGCACTGAGGACATAACCATGGGGAGTGGGATTCCTGTGGTCTCTCAAAACCCAGCTGATAGTGGCAAGTATTGGATATCCTGTCTGCGAGTAATTAATTTATGGTGATTGCTGTTTCTCATGACATGTCATTTAAGATACACTTCGTTTGCAAGACTTCAGTTTAACAATTTACTGCTATGTTCATGTGTTAATATACATGCAAGAGATGTACCGTATTGAGATGTGAACGTTGAATCTCCATCCAGGCTGCTTAAATCATGTAGCAAACTATAAAATCTAATCAGGAGAAAGCAAAAATATATGACAACTATCTATATTTTACACATAAATATGAGTGACATTCGGTAGTATTTAATTTAAGGAGGTAAGTACACAAGCTTGATGTGTGTTGTTGGCACAGAAAATTACACATTTGGAAAATACTTTTCCTATTCAAACAACTAGTTTCATTATTGTACAAGAAATTCTTCATAGTCACAAAACAGTTGAATGTTGAGTACATTAAGGGTTAACTAGTGATAGATTCATCTTGTAAACTTTTGTAGCATGTTACATGCAGTCAGAACACTATACAAATTTAACCTACCTACAACTGCTAATATGGAATCTTTGTCAATAGGAAAAAGCTTGTCACACATGTTGTAAAACTTGTGAACATACATATAAATTGGGTAACTATTCTTCGTGTGTCTGCACTCCTTTAAAGACTGCAGCTGCTTCATTGCGTCTGTGATTCTTTACGAAACTTTACATCCATTACCACTTGATCTAATAACTTATGATATGAACAAATATCTTTCTGCAACTGAATGGGTTCACAAATTATAATAAGTGCTGTCTGGTTTTATTTGCAGTACTAAATTACTGACACAGGGGCACAATCCTCCCATAGGACAGAAATAAATAATACATATTAACCAAGAAAACTTCCTGAAGGTTCAATTAAACATGAATAATTTATAGCTAAAATGCAAAATTATTTTAGTTATTAACCAGGAATCTTAAGAGGCCTACGTATCTGGTCATAAACAGTGTGTATGTCACACAAAGCATCTAAACTGGTTCCCATTATATTTATCTATGAAAAAACCACTCACTTGTAACTATGTATGATTCTGTGAATTTAAAAATGCATGATGCTTATTAAAAACGATATTTTGGCACCCCTCAAAATGGCAAAAATTAATTTTTTAAGACAGTTATAACTATGAAAACTATGAGCTATATTGGTACAGCATAAAACTAGAAGCAGGCCTGTTCTTCATTACTGAATACACATACTATTTGTATACATAAAAGGGTTCATTGACTGACTGAATGAATAAGTGATACACCTCGAACCCATCTGTCTATTGTGGCTTTCACTTAAATGACATTCATAAAAACATCTCAAATGTAATTAAAGGTCGAAATTCAATTCCTAAGGAGATTATAAGATGTGGAATTAACATTTCTTAAGCTCATCAAGATGTTTACGTAAACATATGTATATAAATTTCAGGATTTTTCTAAATTTAACCTTTCAGGATACTAACGAAGTGAAGTGTGATTTAAAATGAAATCGTCAACTTGACTTTGACACAATGTGGTAATGTAGTTTTAATGTTTTTTCTCTAAATTTAACACCTAAAGAGTTGAAAACTAATCAAATTTGTTTTCGATTGGTCCACTACATTTATCTTATTAGTTGAGATACTGAGGTGTTCAAAACAAATTTTCAGGAAATACCTAAAAAAGTTGGATGAGTTTTTTTAGTGAATGAATTCACTACTGGCCAAAATTAGTTTGTAAACCATTCAAGTCAGGCAATTCAAAAAGCCAGTATGTACAACCAACATGAAATAATTTAGAAGGGAGTTATATTTTGCAATTCTACTGATACATAATACGTTACAATCTCTTTTTGTTCATGAGCCTATATAAACTTTATTTAAATAATACTGCCAACAGATCCTGGTACTCTACCAGGATTGCATGTGGACAAAGCTGCACAAAGTCTTCTAGTCCATAAATAGAATTGTAGTGTCACCAATTAAAAAATTACTACGAAAATACTGCACACTAGTTTAGCACACTGCAAACAGAAGTTTGAATAAATGTGGCAGTTTGACGCTTATCACTTCCTGTCTCAGTGCCTCAAACGTAGAAAATTACATCAGGCACATAGACCTTGTAAGAGGGTTTTATTGTGGTAAGTTACTTCATTTGTAAATGTAGATACTAGGTATGTAGCTAATAACTTGTAGACAAGATAGTTCGGGTAAAAACCAGTGGCTCTGAGAACAAGGAAAGTAGAAATGGTGAGAAGCAATCACAACGTTCATCCAGAAAAAGTAAAAACCCTCTGTTGAAATTGCAAGAATAAACTCGTGTGTCTCTTGTTACAAATAGTTTCTTAAATTTTGATCAACATGGCCTACAAACTGGAGAAATAACAACACCACTTTTTTTTTATTTAAAGTTGTTCTGCACTTTCCATTTATCTCCAAAATAACTAGAAGCTGCAGGTATTTAATATTGTCTTTTGTAAAAGACGGGTTTAACTGTATACACCAAAATTTGCTCTCACGTGATTAAATCCCTGTAAATTTTAACATTTCTTAACACTGACACGGTTTTGTTCACTGCATTAGCCACAAATTCAATATGAAAGAAGAAAAACTCATTCAGTTGTTTTTTTAACGACAAATTACTGTATAATCATTGTAGTTCAAAAATTTAGTTAGAAAATTAAATACAAAGTTGTGAGCAAATTAAACCACCACATCTGAAACATGGTGATCAGTGGAAGTGACATGTCCCATCCAAGCTCGCCTTCTTCATTTCTGTACACAGATACACGTTATCTCTAACAAATACATGTTTTTAATTTCCGGGTACCAAATGTAACAACCTACGAATGCTAAGGACCTTAAATAGTATACTGCAGCAGCCTTAAAACATTTTCTTGAAAATACACCTGAGAATGAACTGGCGGCCCAAAACTTGTAAATATTTCTGCACGTGCAATAGGTTTTAAGTTTTTCTTTTGTGCAAAGTGTGCTGCTAAAAAACAGTGATATTATAAAATCATTAGTCTTAATTTTCGGTTCCTTTATCTTTCTTTCTGCTATCCCCACTCATCAAGTTGTGCTTTATCCACAAATAGACAGTCGCAAGTTGAATGGAATTATATCGGGTTAATTTTAGGTATTACAGTATAGTAGGTACTTAGGCTTAGCTTAATGTCACGTAATGTGGATGCAACTATAGATGGTTCAGGATAAAATGAGCACACAAAAACCCTCATCCAGTTTCTATCTTACTGCTGCACATAAACATAAACTCTGTGTAAAAATTTATGTCTACATTATACTGCTCGAAAAAATTTTATTTATAATATCTACTCAATAAATAAACAATAAATCAATAACAGCTGCTGTAAATGGTAGGTTGTTGTAAATACTTGCATAGTAACTTCTATATACAATACTCGAAAAAATTTTATCTATAATATCTACTCAATAAATAAACACGTGATCAATAACAGTTGTTGTAAATGGTAAGTTGTTGTAGATACCTGCACAGTAACTTCTATATACTTCTGCACGTCTGCACTTAACTACGTATATGAATTGTACTCCCCGAGTGTTTACTCTATAATAACCTGTAAATGATTTGTGGACAAAATGTCAACAAGATCAAATTTAGCTAATTTAAATGTAGTTACAATACTGTTACATTAGTAAGCCACAGTAAATAACTGAAACATATGCTAATATCTCGACAAATGTCTTACATACGTCACCTTGAATACCATGACCAAACATTCAGGAAATTGCAAATGTATGTTAATAATTCCTTAAATTAAGAAAACTAAATTTTTTAAATGCTTATCTACTCTAAATTAGCTACAAAGTGCACAGTTAGTTTTGTAATGAGCCAAGCTTTCGGTTAAAGACATTTTCAGTTACAATTACGATACACATAAATAAACGTGTTCAGTTCGTTCCACATTACGTTAGGCAAAACAAAATTGCTATTGCCTTGCCATTAACAAACAATAAAATTAATTTCCACGTACAATCACGGAACAGTAACGTCATTCAACAGATGAAACTGTGAAAAATTATCATTTTATGATAAGTAATTCCAAACAAAATGTCTAGCAGTCGTTAAATGTAAAAGTTCACAGAATAGCAACAATTTTATACAACTGGACGAAAGCACAGATTCAGATTCTTCTGCACGTTTGAAAAAATTAATATAGTACTGTACATATAATTCATCGTACAAGTGACGCATCAAGTAAACTTATTTAAGTAATGAAGCACACTAACATTTTCACTTGGTCACACTATGAACTTTGTGCTCTCAAATGTGCTGATCGCAGATAAACTGCTGGTTTACGGCAAACAATGGAAAATGTTCAACTTCTCTGGATGTGTTGCTTCACACTTTCATGTGTGTGTTAAATTGTGCAGTCCGAAGGAACGTACACAGTTTGATAAAAAACGTTGACTAATCATACAAAATACAAATATGTCAATTTCAATTTATTCTGTTTCAGTATCATTATGATTAAATAGAAAATACACTGAACTAAATTTGATAATTTGCTGCCAACCATACAAGGAGTAAGATAATTGGTTAAGTTGAATTAAATGTGATAACAGCTAGTGATAAGGTTAAATCTTCAGTGCTCATTTGATCCTCAATGGCCTACAGTTTGTTTCAATGTTTAGCTAAATCGAATACATTACTTGTACATTACTTGGGCTTGTTCTATAACTACTACTGAGAATCTGAATTTACTTATTTTGTTCTAAGGTTAACATACTATAGGCTGTGTGCTACAATAGGCCAATAGTCTGCAGTACTGTGTTGTATTGGTGTCTTTCTGAAGCATGATTGGTTCATGTGACAATGGCGTCAGTCCGACTAACTGCAATCAAGCATCAGAATAGAACCACCGAAGCAGGACATGGCACACAACAAGCAAACTTTAGCAGGGTATTGACTTGTAACAAAACAGTTGCAATCAAAGGCAGCAAATATCTCCATTAGTTTCAAAAATATTTATTATCTTCCAGAAAAGGTAATTTTTATTCTCATGGTACTAGGAATCCATTAACATACTCAGATTATTCTTGTAAACATTTGTAAATTTCAGACAGGATGTTTAAATCAAAAGACTTCATTTTAATTTTTTTAATTATTTATGTTGAGAATTTTATTTTTTAAGTTGGTAACAATTTGTGGTACTTGTAAAACTTCATATATATAGCCTCAGAAAAAAATCAGGAAAGGTAGCATTATAAAAACGTACATAAGGAAAAAAAGTATTCCTTTCATGGATGGAACTTATTCCTAATGCTAACATCATGAAATTGTGTGGCAATACTGTCAATACATGACACACTTAAATACTATGGCAGGATGATGACCATGTTCATAAAACTACGGTCCTATGTATGAAAATGTGTTTGATTTTTACTCTACAGATTGGCTGCCTTGTATTGGTATGCAATCAACACTTTGGAGACAGGGAGACACTGAGGGTGCAGATGGCGTATTCCAAAAGAGAGAAAAAATTAATTAAACAAGAAACAATTAAAAACAAAACAACATTCTATCAAATCTGTTTTTTCATAAAATTTACACACTCAAAGTGACTAATTATAAAGCAATTCTTCAAAAAAAAAAAAAAAGATAAATATGTATTATTTGTTCTTCTGAAATATGCCATCAGCTTTAGAAAACAAATATTCTACAAATTTAATTTGTTCTTTTTTCATAATCCATAAAACATTTCTTTTTCTTTGTACAAACAATTGCAATATTACAGAGTGGTCCATTTTCTATTTACATCAGACACAGGTGACTTGATTAGAGTGGGCATGAGGTAACAAAAACACATCAATAATCATAATTACAACTGTTTCTAAAAAGGCTAACACATATAAAAATCTTGGGAGAAACACGAGTGCTTCTTGTGTGTATTTACGGTGCACACAGAAAATCAAGAAAGCAGTTTGGGTCGGTTTGACACTAGAGTAAAGCACTTAATACACTGGTCACAGGCCACCTGGTTGCCCACAACATTTAAAAACTTTTAACTGGTAACAATCTATACAACAATATTTCTATATGCTCTCTCACTCCCCTAAACACAATTACAACGTATCATAAAATAAGTTTCTCTGCAAATCACAAAACAAGCTTACCAGATGGCATCACATTCACCAAGACAAGAGGAGGGGGAAAAAGCTTCTTAAAATAACAGCTCTTGTACCAACAATTATAATAATTTTTTTATTATTTTTTTATCAACAGCAAAAATCGGAAACAAAAAAGGACAGTGAACATTGCCAGGGATGCTTGCAACAAATGACGTTACGTTTGGTCGTGGCAGTGAGGAGGACGCACGTCCGACGGAATGTTGACGGACAAGTCGCCGAAGCGAGAACGGAGAAGGGATGAGTACAAACCATGGCGAGGTCGTAACATGACGATGACGGGTGGACATGTGACGTGAATATAACGAGCAGCATCCCTTGCTTGAATGTTTTCGCGGTTAACAATCGTTCGACATCTATCGATATACATAAGGTTTTAACAAAACTACATTACAGTACGTGTCGACCACAGCAGCCTTGCTCTGAAGATTTTAAACTATCGCTAAAAAAAAGACTTTCTGTTAGTCCACCACCACACCCAGCATTTGAGAAGTGTTAATTAAATAACGACAAAGTAGGTCAGATTCTAAATTTTCAGGAAAAAGTTATTAGTTCTGATAGAAATGTTCCACCACACCCAAGAAGATGCCTAACAAATGAATTTTACTTTGTATGAAACAAAAGAGAAAGAGAAACGCTTAAAAGAGAAAATGTACAAGTTGTTTCAGTAATGGAATGTTCAAGACTACTTATAGCCAAAGCACTAGAATTGTTGCAATTGATGAAGATTGCGCAATAACTTAATTCTAACAGGTAGAGTGATCCTCGCCTCACTCTACCTTCAGTGGGATGCCAATTTTACAATGTACAAATGTACACGAAAACAAACAAAGTTTGATGCCCTTTTATCCCTTCCAGAACAAAGCACGACTGCTTTTTTTCCTTTCATCTGGAATGTGTACGCACAAAACAAACACTGACGTCACAAAATATTAAAACAAAAATGATGGCGAGCAAGGATATTGTGGTCTGTTTTCTTGAGGATGAATACAATTTGCATTTCTGCAGTTAGTTCACAAAGAAATATTATTTCTTCTACATATAAAAAATGCATTAACGTGTTGCATGAAGCAGCTCCTGTGATCTTAGAAAGGGCCCAGAACAAGTGACCCTTGCCCCATCAAACAACCAACTATTTGCTACTAATCCTGAGAATGGAGCTTGTAACAGCGTGCCTCTGACTTTTTTTATTTTGTACTTTTTAAAGGCATTTTTTATTCAGAGTCAACATGCATATCAAAATATTCATACTATAACTCTCTTCACCACTAGCAACGATACAACTTGTCAACGCGTAATTTATCCATTCTAATTTTCACAAGTACAAAATCAGAAGTCAAAGCATTGTTTTCGTCAAAGAAACTTTTAAAACATTTCTAAATTCATATTTTGACAGTTATTGCACATGGTGTCTGTTACTGTTCCGGTAACTAGCACTGGTAATGCCCATCTTGAGTTGGCAATGCCGCAGGACTTCGTATTAACAGGTAACTTGCTTACGTCTTCTAACGTCCCGAGATTTTTTTGGCCACTGCCTGGTGAAGTGGCCCTTCTGTTTGCTTGTATGGCACAGCCATTTCACGATTACGTCGACGTGACGACCACATCTTTGCCTCCACGGCACAGCCAACCGAACCTCATTTTGCACTGTAAAAGAAAAGTCTGCAACACATTCTTTCACGAACAGAATATTGAAGAATGGTGGTGTCGGTTCACGGCTCACGAACGCTGCATCACATTGCAGTGCTCCTCCCGTCTGCTAACTGCAGTCCCCTTCCGAGAAACTACCATCTTCCAATTCACTTGACTGTAAGAATAAAAAAAACTGCATCACGATTTGATTTTGAAGACAGTAAAAACACTACATTAATAAAAATAAACAGCAATTAAGTGGATGAAGTAACTGTTTACTAAGAAGTATCTTAATTAACCTTCACCTCACACTGAAAGTATTTCTGAACTGCAGTAAGTACAATTCACTACAGTAACGTGAATTAAACACTGACCAATTAAAGTAACATTTTAAGAGAAAAATAATTAAAATTTACAAGTTGTTCTGTCACTGGTGTCTGTTTTGATCTACAACTGACTTACAGTGATAGGCCATTAAATAATTATTAGGTTTCAAACAGAAAGGAAAATAAACTGAAATTACAGGTGATCTACATGGAATTACTAGTCTATTTTGAGGAAAAGAAGGTAGCAAGCACTAAAGAGCAAAGGATAGCAGTATGTACAGTACAGTATATACAATAATACCACAATAACCCAGGCAATGAACCTGTGTAACAGTCTTCCCAATGTGCTAGAAGGAATTGCGGGACTTCACGAGAAACATAACTTTGTTGGCGTTAAGTCTGTTGAATATAAAAAGAATATGTTAGTGAATATTTTTTTAAGATTCTCTCATAAAGAATAAAAAAATACAGTAAAAATTGTACCATCAGACTTTAATATTTCAGTATGTTTAAATATATACACTATATTTATTACTCACACTGCAATACTTCTATTAACAAGTGGAGGAGAGATACAAATTTGCTGAAATGAACCAATCAACTAGAATTTTAAAAGTTCCCATGTTATCGTGGATAACTGATACAAAGCCAAATGAGAAAATAATGTGCAGAAGACGAAAACGTGTCAAGGGAGTCTGACAAGTAAATTCCCTCTGCACGGAGGGGTGAGTCACTTTCAGTGTTGACAGGGAGCGATTGCAGTCCAGCAAGAGCAACTATGAGCGCATATTATACCTGTCAGCAAAAGTGGACGACACATAACAGTGGATGTGTACAGTACTGTACAAATAGCCTGTACTGTATTATTTTAGAAGTGCATGTTGAATGTGTTGCAAATTTACTATGCCATTACGATGAACTTTGTTTCCAATTGTAGCGTAGAATTTAATAGATAAAAAATGTGTTATCAAGACTAGCACAGACAATTTTCATGTACAGGTACTACAGTATTGCATACTTTGCGAGTAATGTGCTTGCACGTACTGGTGTATGCACTTACATACACTTGAAACACACAATAAGGAATACAGTACAGACAAATGTTACTCATGAATTCAATGCTATGTTGGGTAAAATTATACAGTCACTGACGCTTTTCATATTACAATTTCATTAACAATGGATTTAAAACATGGAATAAATTTGTTTATGTAATGGAGTATTTGACACTTGCAGCTTTAGGTTAATATTATACATGGTAGATGTATTCAAGTATTGTGACAGTCATTCGGTAGAAAAACCATTACATCCTGCATCCTATACTGAAGGTGCAAAATTCATTTTTATTTTTATTTTTAGTCAGAGTTACAGTTTACAATTCGTTGATGGCAAATGGAGAAAGGAATCGGCCATGACCCTTGTTACAGAACGATCACAGTATTAGCCTGAAGTGAATTGGAGAAATTACAGAAAGCGGAAATCAGGATGGCTAGAGCGAGAATTAAAACTGTATCCTGTCGAACGGAAGGCCAATAGGTTACCTCGCTTGGCCACAAAGTTTATATTAGCTGTAAAACATATTGGTACAAACAAAATGTAAAATCATATATTTCTTTAAATTTTGTCATTAAGAGGAATGGAAAGGTAACATACCATTTACAAACTTGAATAAATAATCTAAGAAAAAATACAAACAAGATCATATAATATCTAAAGTACTCATTTTAATCGTCAGAGCATGTTGTTCCAAATATATATTTTTATAGTGGATAGTAGTTGTTTATGCAGCAATTGACACTGCATATGTTTCAAGTAAAATAGGTCACTTTAAAATTTGGTTCTGTGACTGTTACTATCTAGTTTTATTTTCAAGGATACTATTTATGTGTGAACAATTAATTCATTAAAACGTAAGTACATATTTTCTTTTACCAGGTAAAGAAGATTTCAGTTTGGTTTGTACAGCGCCAGCAATGTCATGTGGTCTTCCGCCCTCCAGCGGCAAACACTCAGGGGAACCTGTCCTCCCCTACACTTCTCCCCCCCCCTAATCAAAAAAACTTCCCTCCCCAAAGTTGCACTACAATTATTTTCTTATTTGGCATTTACTCTACTGAATATTGCCCATGAATGCAGTATGTTTACCTATCTAGCAGTGTGGGACTGTAGTATTTAGTTTACGCTTAGTACGTACTGTGTTATTAGTACATGTTGCAAAAACAAATGTCTCCATAATTTCTCTACTACAGTGCACGTTGCAATGTACTCTGTACATGTAGTACTGTATTACAAGCACCAAACAGACAAGCATCTCTAGCAAGGTAAAGAAAATGTACTATCAATCTATCAAGTTAAACTACAAGTTAAAATTTATAAACATAGACATTCTACAACCATTGCTTTCTATAGATACATGCACTACATCAAAGCACTACACTAATTTGGAATTATGTTCAGTGGAATAATCATGTTAAATATATAGGTGGGTGTACAGTTATAACAGGCTAGCCTTCTCTTTGAAATACGTAGCTTCTCCTGCTTTAAGTGAAATCCTTCACATCACGAAAATCTTCAAATAAGCATTTGTGTGTATTTTTACTTATTCTGAAACAGGTTATTGCACTTAAAAAGTAATTTTTACAGTAAATATAAAAAAAACATATACTAATGTTTGTAGATTTTTTAATTTTGGGCCAATAAGTAGATTTTTTCTGAATATTTAATCCTACAAAGATGAAGTTTGTATAAACTTTGCTTAACAGTCACTGACATAACACTAAAAGAATAGCTAGCCAGAGTTGTAGACATATTGGCAACAATTTGCTGCAGTTATATGATAGTGTCAATGCATTGAATGTTGTATGATCAGAACACAGTAAGCGTACTTAGAGCCCAAGAACACGAGAACACTATGACTGACTCTTACTTGCCCCTTATCCTCTAATGTGAGGCACTTTACTAGCACCAGTATTCTCTTTGAGGACCACTCTTAATGTACATCTCTACAGAACAGTGGATTGCAACTTCCAAAAGTATGTACGTAATTCAGTAAAACATAACTGTTTACACTACATAGCATCAAACTGTTTCTATGTATTTTCTGTTTTATGTTACTGCACTGCTGTTATGTACTATCAGGAAGAGGTGTAGCACCAACTGTAAAATTACATTTACTAACTAGCCTAGGTTTTCCCAGATGCTGCCGGGAAATTCCTTTCAACTATGTTTCCACACTCTTGCTTCATCTTCAAAGAAAGTTAATACGATGAACAAACATGCACTGTGCAATATAGGCCTGATTAATTTAAATCAATAGCAAAAAATTAGATAATGAAAAAAAAAATTCATCGATGCTTATAAATTATGTGTGTCAGCAAAGAAAAACTATGCTTTTTGTGATTCTAGTACCAAAGTTGTCACAGTTGAAAAATCTGTAACTTATTCACAAGCGTCGGTTTGGAAATTTTGCAATCAGCTATAAGGCTGTGAGGTTCCAATATTTCACGATGAGATGCCATATCAACAACTGGCTTTGTTGAAGATTGCCCGAGGATAAGGTAGTTCTTGTTGAGCCTGACATTGCCTAATTATTCCTAAAATAGGTCTGGCAGATGTTATCACAATATACAGGAGTCTCCGTTTCAAAGAGATTTCTGAGCAGCGGCAATTTGGTGCTTCATTCCTTCCCTTTATTTATTTCTAGATCAAGAATAATGTTTGGTACAACTGTTATTAGCAGTTCTGGTCCTGGATAGGGCAATAATAAGGAACCAAACTCTTTCACATTTGAATGACAACTTCAATCAGCTTGGCCATTTTGTGGTCCATCCTGGAGAAAGATTCTGGCAAATAACATAAGTTCGGTGCTAACGTGAACTTTATGCTACAAAAAGTCACAAGTCACTTAGTTGAATGACATCACATAACAGACAGATCCCATATTGTGCACAGGTAGTAAAGCCTAGTAACAAGAAACAATAACGTGAAATTTGCCGAGTTCTTAGATATAACTGTTCACCTCCCAGTGTATCATTTTAAGTCAAAGAATAGGAACTGCCAAGCAAATAAAATAGTATTTACATAGGTATGTGTAGTTTACTGAGCTCTGGATTTGACTGAATTATGAAGGTAAATAAGATACGGGTCACATACTGGCAAAATACTGAGAAAAAAAATCCTCCCTGATAACATGGTATGCACAACTAGTGAGAAATAAAATTTTCTAATGTTCATAAAAGGGCCATGCACTGAAATACCATCTGACTGTTCACGTTCCATGTATTATGCTGTTCCATTAATAAATAGACAATGGATCAACACACATAACCACTCTGTGAACTATTATCTAGACCATAGAGAACCTTACTACTTGAGGACAAATATTTGCTGTCACCGTAACCTATAAGCCTCTAATTATTTTTAACATGCTCTAAATGTTACAGCCAGTACGTACATGTCTCACATTTATGCCAGTCATTCTATAAAAAAAAAAAAAAACCCCACCTTAAAATAAGTATGGTCATATACTGTATCTGTTGCATTATAGAATTTAAAATAGAAGAAAAAAATTATATTATTAATGTAAACCACTAATGTATTGTCACATGATTTTATTAAACACCAATGCTATTTTTTTATACTGGCACAAAGAGAGGCAATATACATATTACCAGTTTCACGCAAGTCGCAGAAGCAAGAAAGCCTACCCCAAGCTGATCCTTGTTTCAATAATACCTCCCACTATCATGCTTATATTACAGTAACTACACATTTTAGGAATGCTTTTTGGCTCATAAAAAGTAAACTGCAACTGTCTATGCATTAAATGAAATACAACATGCAACTTATCAGTTTAGTAGGTATCCTACAATCAACTGTCATCAATGCAACACTGGTTAGTTTTTTTGAAAATACAAAAAATAAAGATTAAGTTGTGTAGTACAGACATAATTTTTAGAAACGTTTCCATGTACCACAAAGACTGAGGTAAGTAACAGTTTGCACACCAGCTAGACGTCTATGATATAAAGAATAATAAAGTTTCATTATAAATAAAATATGTGCTCCGCTCTACTTCAAACAAACAGGAACAAAAACCTTACAGATTTGATATATGCAGGTACTTAGGTAAGATAGATTATTTTTTTATAACTGACAACATAAAAATGAGAATACTTTGTTAACTTACATTTTTGTGTATTTAATTTAATTATTACTTTTTTCATTAAGTATTACAAAGATTCATGTCATGTTTTGAGAAGGATACAATGAAATATCATCAAAAATATCCTCTGTGTCTACCTGCCAGACTGAAAGCAATGCAAACATTTGTGAGTGCTGTACGTACCAATAATTAATAAATCACAAGTAACTGGTTTACCCCTATCAGTAGGGCTCGGAAAAATTCGCAAGTTCAATGACATGCATGCTAGAATCCAATGTCCTACGTATACTCAAGCCCCATCTATTAGTTCATTGTCTGCTGTCCAAACGAGTAGCAGGTAATGGACAAATGGTAGGGCTTCGGTATACACAGGATAATGGATTTTAGCATGTTGGTAGTTGAACTCGGGAAATATTCCTAGCCCTACCTATCAGCCTCATTTAGAAAATAAATATGACAGAGACTAAAAATAAAGCTTCACTTATTTTCATAAGCAGACCTAATTACACAAGCCTGATGATGGTTAAAGAAGCACACATCTTTTGCTGTAGACTAGGTACATCTTCAACTATAATTTTGTAAGTGAATTTTAGTAACTACTTGTTGCAACTCAAACTAAAATTTCAACCTTTATTCAAACCATTGAAAATACGTACAATATCGGTAGGTGTTAGAAACTAATTTTTTTTATTACAGTTTTTATTTTTAGGGAGGGGTCGATTTGGTTTCTCAGTTACAATTTTTTTAAGGTTTGACATGAAACCAATTTTATGGTCAGTAAAAACAACTTGATTCTCGGGTTATACACAAACAATAAGTACATTAATTTTTATATACAAACTACATTATTGAAGCTTACTTAAACTCTAGTTAATGGCTTTTATAACTCTGTACATAACTTCCTAATAATGAATTACTGTCACCATTGAAAACACAGAGATGTTAATTGATTCAGAAGCACCAATTTTAACAAAAGTTGTTTTGAAGAGTAGGTATTTAATATTCTGTCACACGAGAAAAAAATAAACAGTCTCATGACGGGATGTCATGGATAGAAAATCATAGATGTATAGAGACCTAGAAGATATTAAACATAAAAGTGTGTAAAAAATTATCTTGTAACATTGATTGACGTGCACATATTAGCTTTCAATTATTTTTCATCATGTTTATACCATCAAATATTTTATTAGTTTGGAAACACTGTGTTTAGAAAGTAGGCTTCAATGAGGTATTATTACACAAAGTTCTACCGTATAATTTTGTTAAGATGTGCCAATGAAGAAATGGAACAATTTGTTATTTCTTACACTTATTCACTCGTGTAATAGAACATGGCCTACACAGATGTCTTTGAAAGTAGGCTTCAATGAGGTATTATTACACAAAGTTCTACCGTATAATTTTGTTAAGATGTGCCAATTAATAAATGGAACAATTTGTTATTTCTCACACTTATTCACTCACGTAATAGAACTTGGCCTACACAGATGTCTTTGTTGGTGTTCCTGTGAGAGTAAAAAAATTTAAACAAATGCAAAGTAATAAATACGTTCATGTATTTTATAAGCATTTTTAAATGTGACATGTAAAGCTGGAGTTACAATCATCCATCTCGTCCGTCAGTTTGTCAGTCACGTGACTTTATGCCAATCGGAAGTTTCCTTTATTTCTATTCCTCGGGCATCGAAAGCTTGATGAGCTCTAACTTTTGACTGATGACAGACGAAAGCACAGCCTTCTAAAGATGGTGGTGATTGTCGAAATAGTTTTATTTTAATAAGAAGGCTGTGATGTTCATTTTATTTTATTATTATTCTTGTGTAGTGTTGCAAATTCATGACTTTCAAATAAGATAGAGACAATAATTTTGGTGTTCGGAAAAAATTTAAATACTACCAGAAATTTTTTTTTACACAATGCTTATCAAATTAAAATGCAAAAAATTAGCAAAATTACCGGTTGGTGAAAATCAGCAGTTGCATTATTAATACTGATAGGTTAATTATTAAGTAGTGTTGAAAATTAAAAAAATAATGGCGGACAAGACAGATTGTTGTGGATCGCTGGATTTGAAGACGTACTGTTGACCAGCAGATGTGCGGAAGACTGACAGATGTGACGGATGACAGGAACTCCACCTTAACATTAAGCATGTGCCTAGTAATTTTTCAAAGAATTTATTCCCCAAACATTTAAAATTTCATTTGCTTGGGAACATTTTTGTGTCGATAACATTGACAGTTACAATTATTGAAAACTTCACAAGTATTTGAAAACTCAGTTCAAGTATGTCGATACATTTTCTTATTGTTAAATTGTCCCATACCTTAATATTAATAGCTGATATATTTCACCTACACTGTTGTACTGATAATTGTATGAAGGCCTATTAAAAATATTCAAAGACAAATCTCAAAACCAAATTGAATTTGTAGAATTGGTACCGAAATCGAAACTGGTAATTTTTGTTATTCGACCCATCCATACTACCAACTGTATACAGCCTTATAATTTATATAAACCACAAGAGATTATACTATTTATCTGTGCAATTTTACTTTAATGTAAGTTGTAAGTTTTCTGTCATAGTACACAAACACATTAATCTTGATTTTACTTTTAATTAGAGTAAATATGGTGTGTGGCAGACATAAAATAAAATGCTTTTGCATGACAGATAAAGTTTCAGAAAAGATAACCTTATAAAAACGCAATCCAGCATCCCTGCATTGTATTCTAACTACTAATAATTGACTGAATGCAATAAATGCATAAGTAGCTTAAAAAGCCTTTGTGGTTACGTAATATTTCTCAAATTATTCCACAAGAATTAGATAGTTAGGACTCGAGCAAAGAATGTTCACAGATGGCATGCTGCAGATAGTTGCAGAAATTTAGATGAGGACAGACAGACCAGGTGGTGCAGAATACGCAGAAGTGAGATGGAAAGGTATATGGTCAAGGAACATGCTCAGATGCACTAACAGGAGGTTCTTTATACTTCATGCCCACTTAAAGCCTCAATACAGCACAAAAGATCATGAGAACTATTGTGACTATAAACATATACACAAAACTCTAGGTAATATTTGCTGTGTCACTGACAGAAATAGTATCAACAACTCAACAAAACAAGCTTCAGTAACAAAACAACAGGTTAAAAAGACTAAACAACTCAATTTAAAAACTTTTTTTTTATATTACAATATATTATACTGTACAATGTTCAACAATTACAAAATGAAAATTTCAACAACCTAGTACTATTAATTTTACTAATTTAAGAACTTAAAAAGAAAAAATGGAACAAAACAGTATCATTAACACTAATACTGACATTTTGCAAAACTATAAGATGTCCCATCAAACAAATGTCTCCAATTTTATAAATTAACAATTTCTCCCAACTGAACTCTCACAGTACCAATATATTCTAATAATTTTCTAAATTCACTCTGTTATTCCTCAATAACCAGGATTTAAGATAAAGGATTTCTTATATCAGCAAAATATATGTACCAGTAATTTAATTCTGTAATTTTACAATCTGCAACAAAACAAAATAAATTTTGACGCAATAAAAATTTAATACAGAAAATCTAAAATACTTTTAGCACACACTTCCAGTTGCATGGATAAAAAGCAAACCAAAAGTATACAGTTGAAAAATTTACAGCAACTGCAACTACATTTAGTATATTTCAAATAAAAATATAAATTTACAACACTTTCGTGAAGCAATAAAAATGAAATGTACTTGAATGTTAACTGTAATTTGCCAACAAAATTTTAAATGAGAAAATCACGGTACCAATACAGTCAAATGGAGATAGGGTACTCAGTTGTTCAACCAAATTGTGTCGTCAACCTGGCCACTGATATAAAAAATATTACATTCAGCACACTGTAAAAATTTTTATGATACACTGCCCAATAGATGAACAATGTAAACATAGAAAATACGTCTTTTAATAATTTCTCAACTGGGATAACAATTTAAGTATTTGAGGCTTAGCGCAAAAGTGTACACACATCTGATATGTCATCACGTCTATGAGCAAGGTGTTCAACTGGCACACAATTTTCCTGTCAGCAACATGTGTCTATCAGACTTTCAAAAGTGACTAAATCATTATATACCCCGTGTCCCAACACTTCACTGATTACTGATATTTAAAAGAGAGCTTTCAAATTGAACACTAATAAAGAAAAACCCATTTCAATCATATCTATTTAAAAGAATAAATTCCAGGATAATAAGAAACTAGTATATTTTCATGTAACATTTCTCAAATGCAATTTGTGAAGAGACACCACTCTCAAATAATTATTTAAAGATTTTTATATAAATTTTTTAAGTTCTACACACTGCATAACAGTCTACTTAGGCAACTTCCACAGCTGAATACACTTCAGAAATGCAAATAAAGGTTACCAGTAATACCATCTCTCTGTTATTTATATATATTAACTAGCAGTCCCCCGCGGCTTTGCTTGCGAGTATTATTCGTAGCTGATAATATTTACTTTAATTGAGAAACCTCTTTGTACACAAGATTGGTACTTTAGTCATCAATTGTTAGAATGTCCATGCGGCTAGTTGAACTAATTCTGCAGCAGGATAAGTAGCTATAGCTGTCCACGTGAAAATCAGTCTTAAGTTTGTCCCTGCCACTAACAGCGACTACCCCTGGGCCTTATTTATAGCCCTGCCTATTTGACGTTGTGCGGTGATTACAGACACCTAAGGTAAGAGGTTAATCGAATGAGAAACATCTGTTTACCCTATGCACAACCATTGGTGATGGTGCCCTCAATTATATATTTTCAAAATATTCACTTTAACTTTATTGACATTACAAAGTTTCAGAGGGTAAAGGTTTCGCGGAAACGTATTTGGTGCCCCAAACTTGAGATTAGTGAGATGATATATCGTCGGTTTACTGCCAAAAGTGACAAAGTCAAAATGAGATAAAATTATAAAAATGCTAGGAA
>PNEQ01003467.1:61684-97265 GCA_003012365.1 Medauroidea extradentata | reverse complement strand
TCTCTATCCCGAAGGGTTCGATAGATATCGATAGTTGATTGGAAACACATTTAAGGTCTTTTCAGCCCCTTAAATGTTGAACTTCGAAAAATCCTTAAAATGGCCAATATGCATTTTTACGAGTGTCCTATTAAAGTAAAAATCACGATGATAGGCCGTCGGGTTCGAGCTCTATCGACGTTTCTTCGGAAACACATTTAGCCTCTTTTCACCCCTTTAGAGGTCGAATTTCGAAAAATCCCTTCTTAGTGCTCGCCTACGACCTGAGGGGAACCCCCACAAAAAATTTCACGATTCTAGGTTCAGCGGTTTGGGCTGCAGTTTGATATGTCAGTCAGTCAGTCAGTCAGTCAGTCAGTCAGTCAGTCAATCAGTCAGTCAATCAGTCAGCTTTCATTTTTATATATATAGAAAACATATCGTAAAGCGTGTAATCAAATTCCAGAAAAATCACAACAACACAACAACTCCATGATCTATAGAAAAGTGAATTTCTATACCCTGTAAACAAACTGAGCTTTTATAATATTTGTTGACTGATAAAACCTAACAAATAAACATACTGTATGAAAAAACTAGCTATATGAGCTACCAGGTACAAACAGTTACCCAATGTTGCATCTCACATCATTTTCATCGCAAGCCAGGTTACAAACTGAGATAACCTCCAGCATCCATCATGACTTAACAAAACATATCGTAGACTTTCTCATCACTGCTGATAAATTAGTTGAATGGGACATCTTATAGTTGACTCACTGAATGAGTAAAGCTGGTGCGTGCACCGAGGTTAAGATGTGTGATGCTATTTCCTTTTGGCATGCAGCATCTCCATGAGCAGGGTCTGCGTAGGCGCGCTCCCGTCACAGTGCTTGTGGTACAGGTGGTCCTCTCCTCTGCTGGCCAGCTGGTGAATTTCTGGCTTCACCATCAGCAGCTTGCCAAACTTGTCCTGCCAACATACGCACACATATTCTTACCACTTACCTCGCCTTGATACATTCACTGGTCCTGATACATTCACTGGCCTGGAATTTAATTAACAGGCCTCAAAGTTAGGATACAGATTTAGTATGGGTTAATTAAATGAGTTAAATGTCCTCTCTACCTGGAAATATTTTGTGTGTCAGAGGCCTAGATGCCTCAGAGCCAGGCATCTAGACACATGCATTAGATATATTACAGTCCCTAAGCTACTGTAAGAAAGAATGCTGAATATCTAAGATACTTTTCAATGACTTGGAGAGGGATTTTCTGGCTTAAAAATGATGGAGGAAAATTTCCAATTTGGATGTTTTCACCCTTACAAAACTAATAGTAACTGAAATGGAGTTATAAAATGGCATACACCATTCCTAGGGAGCAGAAAAATTTGCATTTTCTTTCAGGCACAGTCTAGAATTCAAAGAACTGTACATTTGTGTCACTTTGGCAACTGTCTCTTGACCCCTGAAGAGTTCTGAGCTAATATTAAGAAGCAACTAAATACAGACCCAAACATGTGGCACCACTGTATAAGTGAGCAGTCAAGGAGCAATTGCTATTTACTTGAGTATACGTACATATATTTGTAGGGGAAAGCCTACAAGGCAGCAAATTTGTGAATTTTTCTGGTCTCTCACCATCTCAACACTTAAAAACTAATAAATACAGTTTGTAAGCAGACAAAACTCAAAAAATTCTTATTCAATACATTGAAACCTACTTCAAACTATGCTACTTAAAAAAATTCTGCATGTTTTTGGGATTCTTCAAAATGGCTAACAGTGACATTTCGCTATATCTGTAAAATAGTAATCATTCATGAAACGTACAGATTGAAACTTTCATTTGACTTTACAACATACTTTCAACTGCTAAAATTTATACACTTACAACAGTCCTGTAGAAAAAAAAAAAAATATATATGTATACTATGAAAACACTGCATTGCAATTAAGTAGTCCAAGTTCAGAGGATTTTATATTCTCAATACAGTACTTAAACCAGTGTAACACATATTCCTCCCCTTCTTTATTGCCTCCAGCAGGTAATAAATAAAAAAAAAAAAAAAGTGAGGAGTGCTCTTAAATACGCTAATGACAAACAGTTTACTTTGTTAATAATGAAAGCAACCAAAAATATATGTGACTTGTAAACCTGAAGATTACATTTATCGCTGAATTATAAGTGTGAGAGGGGATTGTCAGAAATATAAATAGTCTCGGCCTCTAGAAGGTTCGTAGTGTACACACCTGTATCTGTGGGTAGCACGTAAGCGTGTAGTCGAGCAGTGCTTGCTGTACCTGGTCGTGACCCTCCTGAACGTGTTTTCGGTTGACGATGCCCCTCACGTCTGCAACACAAGCCATGTTCCTTACATCTTACACACAGCAGCTGCACTTCTCAATTCTAGTGGAAACATCTGTCTTTGTTTGGTGTTTGGCCAATTGCAGTGTCACTAGCTATAAATATTTTGTCTGATGAGCACTAAGGGCCAAAAATGTACTGAACGACTGACAAACGGACTTGCAGCTACCATAATAACCAACAAATTCTAATTAGTGATAAAGTCTCCAAATTATAATAGCATGTGTATACTTCCACGGTATAGTCTATTTCATGTAAGTACTCCATATTTTGACAGTTCACTTCTGAGAAGTGTGTATGTAAACAGGACTGCGGAGACAGTGCTCTTCCAGAAAGTCAGGTAGGTTTAAAGCTCAAAAAATTGAACTGCCAGGCACATTTCTCAGAAGAGAAATGTCAAAATATAGAAAAGTTACATGAGATAGACTACAAACTCTTACAACAGGAGAGGATGATATAACTGTGGTTAGTATACATTACTCAATCGATAAGCACTATTTAAACAAAAAGACTCAAACGTTCTTTGTTGTGAGAAATTAATCAAGTCTGCAAGTTGTAATTATGATAAGAGTCGTAGTAGACAAAAACTGAATGAAATTGAGTGCATCTAAACTAAGTTATAGAAACAATGCAAAACAAATAACTGAATCATTAATTTCATATTGTAGACTTGCTGCTGTGAATTTTCCAGTTACTGTTGTTTTCACTTAATTATACTTCCAATTGTATTTACTATGCCATTATCATTATATTTTGGTAAACCGACAAAAGTCTCATCGCAAATAACACTATTTTAAGATTTTCATAGGGAAATTTTCCCAGTGTGTAAAATGTATCACTATGGCAAGGCAGAGAATGTTCACATTCAACTTGAAACAAATACACTATTCTTTACAGCAAAAACAATTAAACTATTTTTATTAGTTAAATATCAATTTATTCTTCTTGTTAGATGCAATTCTTGAACCAACACAGCATAAGTGACACAATGTTGGTTATTTATTAGATATGAAATCACACATCTGAAAGATCTGCTGCAGAACAAAGACGGTGGGGAATGGGTAAGGGAGGCAGTGGGGGACAATATTCACGGCCAACCGGTATAATGCAGACTGGCCTCTCACACTAACCAGCCAACACAATCTAGGAGTACATACAGAAACAGTTTCAAGTGTGTTGAGGATACAACAAAATGAGAGGGCATCCATTGCACTTCAACAGTTAACAACGTTCATGTAGTTGAACTCTGAATTTCATTTCTTACACTGTCAACAGTTCTTACTGGCTGGCCCAAAACAATCATTCAAGTAACATCTAATCCTGCTATACATACTCTATCTGACAAACTGACATTATGCATTTTATGAGATACGTATGTGATAAAAAAATGTTAAGGGCTAATCAGACAATACTCTTCATATGAGGTAAAGGGTTTACAATGATATGTAGACTTAGATGAATTAAAGTGTGATATATATACATGTTATTGGTAAACTTAGTTTCAAAGAATTTAGCTGAAAATAAAACTCATATTAAAAAATTGTCAATACTACTAATTTTAATAAAATAAATATAGTGTGATGAAGTAAACCTGAGGACATGGCTTCTCACAATGAGAGCCAGACATATGAACTAGGAGTTCATAGACATCTGTTGTTCCTAGAGAAATCATACGGAATTAAGTTCTACAAATGGTGCAGCTTCACAATGCAAGGGCAGAGGAAATGGGAGTAACCCAAGGAAACCTGCTAGTGCCAGCCAACTACAACGTCTGCAATATTTTCCATGTGCAAAGATTCTGGAATAACATACCTGGGAATTAAATCTGAATTACCTTAAGGGAGATGAGTGTAGTGTGAAAACTTTAACGCTTGGCCCCTATGTTTAACTGAGTGACACTGACATATTTTGGAGAGTACACAAGAGACCATGCATGAACCTGGAAGCGCGAGTCACACCTCTAGAACAATAGGGGCACAATTAAAAATATATAGTTCCGAGATAGTGGCATTTGAAGTTTTAGTGGAAAAACAAATTTGGATATTAAAAATCAAAATGCCACCTTTCATGTTGGAAATGTACATAAATTACAGTTGTTGCATTACTGTTATATTACATTAATTGTAATACTTCCATAACAGAAATATTAAAAATACATAACAATGATACAGAAATAACTCATAAAATACACTATCCTGCACGCTAAATAAGTGTTGGCATTACCATCAGAAAAACCACTGAAAGATGCATTACAGTAGAGGCATAACTCAAAATTACTAAATTGTGAATTGTGCCCTATTGATCTGGAGGTGCGAAGTTTCCTCAGACAAGATACTACAGCCTAGGATACAACGTGTGCAGCATAAGGGAATTACCGGGGTTCAGCAGCAGCAAGAACTTGAGGCAGATGTAGTCGGAGATATCAAACTTGAGGTCTTGCAGCTTGGCTGTGAGCTCGTTGAAGTGTCCGGCAAGGGTGGGCACCCCCAGGAGGCCTAGGCAGAGGAGGTCGAACTTCTGTCCGTTGGGCAGGCTGGTTTCGTCTGGCAGGTTGTTGTGCATCCTCTGGTGCAAGTGGTCCAACACCAGCATATCTGACCAAGAGTGCTGCAGCAGCTTCATCTGGTCGTCAACCTGCACAGTAACGTGACCACTCTCGCTCAACAACCATCACTGACGCACACTAAAAAATAGCCTCTAGGCTCACTTCTGAACAGCACAATTAGTTTAGTTCAACCTGTATTTTATTTATTTTCATAAAGCAAAACTACTACACAGATGATCTTACACAATATTTTGCAAGGTACACCCAACTTATGCAACATCATTAATTCTGTTCATCAAATTAAAACACCTATTTTCAGTTTACAAGCAAGTATTTATTGGTGAAAACAAATCCTACTCTTGCAACTATACAACAAAGCAGGGATAGTTCATTTATATTATATAATTTATAACTTTCCCAGCATATACTAAAACTGTACATAAAAGAAAAGGATTTATGAGCCTAATGGTTGAAAAATTACACTTGTGATAAAAAGAATATAATTAGTTTATTGATATTTTTGTTTTAAGGGGGCTATTAGAGTGTTTACTAATAAAAAATAAAAAGGTTATATGCAACTACATAACACAAGATTGAAATAAACAAGTACTTTCAGAGTACTCACTAAACTAAGAAATCACAATGGTATCATCCTGGTAACTCCGGTGTCTGATTATGCTAACTGTGACTGTGGCAACTCTCTTTCTGTCAATGTTACACATACAAAATTTCTATAATGGACTTGATACCTAAACAAATAAATTACTCATGGAAGACTAGACATATTCTGCATACACTGCAACACAGCTAAGAGAAGATTAGCCTGGACAATTGAAATATATACTGCAGTCCCTTCAAAAATTATTCATTACTAGATAACAGCTAAGACCATGAAAAATACAACCTTCACTACATTTATGTACTGCTTTGTCAAAACTACGCCTTCTAAAAGGAAATGTTCCCATTTGAAAAAACTGCCAACTAGACAACTTTATGTAAATACAGTATTCTCTAATGCAAACTAGCTCTTCTTGTAAGTTGTTTGCGACTGTTGCAAAAACCTGGTTCATGTGTTAGGAAAGGAAGACTTTCTCACAAATTATTATTTCATAATTGTTCCCATTTTATAAAAACTGGATGCAAAGAAAATAACCAATAGCACAAATTCCCACCCCAGGCATCTAAGCTTCAACACAAATAAGTACCAGTAGTCACCTAGAATGAATTAACCATCATTTCTTGTCTGTAAAAGTACATGTAGGGCATTAAAGAGCTACATGATTTTATTAATTACCTATTCCTAGGGGCAGAAACATTTTGTGAATTCAATGACCTGCAGGCTAGAATCCATTATACCATGCTTACTCAAGCCCTGTCTATTCGTTCATTGACTGCTGTTCCACTGAGTAGCAGCTAGTTGACTAACGGTCAGGGCTTGAGTTTGCATAGGATACTTGATTCTAACATGCAGGTCACTGAATTCATGAAATTTTCCTGTCCCTACCTATATATTGTTTTTTTCGTTTAGACTCAAGCTAGACTTGAAGCAACTATAAGATCATGTAACTTTCGCAGTTGGTCCTTGACTTATTTGACACCTCTTACAGTATGCCATGCCAATAACAAAGAAGCAACTAAATGCAGACCTACAGCAAGCAGCCAATGAACAGCTGTTATTTGCTTCAGTACACAGATATTTCTGAAAGCAAATCTACAGGTCAGTGAACCTGCAAATTTTACCGGTCTCTACCTATTACATGTTTATACAGTCATTTTCAACAAAGAAGACAGTGCATTGATACAAAACCATTCTTCCTTCAAACCTCTGTGAATCATCACAGTTCTTCAGTTATAGTTTCCACATCAATAATGTTTATATGCTATTCATTGCAAGCCTACAACAGAGAAAGTATACTGTAGGTAAACATTTTTAACAATTTCAGCTAATAAAACTGTGCCAGATTTTAGATATCCCAAACCTTTAATTTAACTAAAACATGGTAATACACATTTCGAGTGTTATTTTATGATGCATTTATGCTGACACAATGCTATAGTGTGACTGTCATGAATATACAGTGTTACAATTGATGCAATGCAACATCAAAATGAAAAAAACAACAATTCAAAGCCATAACAATCAGTGTTATGCATAATGCCATGTACATTTATATTTTTAAAATAAATTTAATTTCAATTTTGTAATAAATTAATTTTGGTCAGAATATTTGTTACTCTTAGAGACAAGGGAACCTGATTCTCAATATTATTTAATTTTAAATATATTTTACCCATGACAAAATAAATATTCTAAACCGTCTTCACAGTGTGTAATAAATTTCTTTACTTGTTACCAACTAAACATTTCCATCACTATACCAGCTATTAAATATATTAATTTATTTACCACTGCCATCCAGAAAGAACTTTATGCTGAACATTTGCCATCTTCAATATTTCTGTTACATCAATATAAATACAACTTGACAACTAAGTTATTAAATTTAAAATAAGTTTAACAAAATGTATTATTTACGTTGAGCATGCCTATTGAATATTTATCCTTGCCCTAAAGAAAATTTGTCAGAATAAACTGTTAATAATTCTACTATTTGTAATACACAGTGCCTCATTTCAAAGTATTCCAAATCTGCTGTTGATGGCTGAGGTGACTTGTGGTCATAATTTTTTAAGTGACTAGTTCATATTAAAAATCTGAATGTGTAAATTCTTGACACAAGATGGAAAGCAAAAAAGAGGATGCTAATTTTTACATAAAAGTGGACTAGCATTCAGTATGATGCTTTTTTGAACTCTGGTTCACCCTGCCAGTATTTCCAAGTGAATATATTGATGGATATTTGCACTTCACTTTGACATCCCCATTGCTCTTAACAGATCAGTAAGGTCAGAAAAATTTTGGAGGTGGCTAAGTGATCATAGCTGACCTCATGGTAGGCCCATATTATGTGGGTTTTTGCAAGATTCTTCCATGATCCTTGTGCTGATACAAAGATCTTGAAGTAGCTTTGGGAGCAACAGGTACCATAAACTGGGACAACTTTGACCATGGTGTAGGGGGAGGAACTCTGTCCCACTCAAAACTTTGGTTTTTATGTTGTTTAGTGAAGAACATAGCAAATTTCATATGAATGGAAAAAAACATATTTCAAGCACTCAGCTACAATTATCTATTTATTCACCACATGGCCCCAATACTAATATTTTTGAGTGGACAAAGTTACCCTGGAATGTATTAAAGTTGCCCCAGTTTACCGCAAGGGAGGATATGGGAAGGGGGGGGGGGAAGGCAGACAGCCCTGAGCGCCGGGTTAGAGGGGGCGTCGGGGGTGCAGAAAATTTTTACTTCGGAATGAAATGTAAATGAGTGTAAAAAAGATACAATATCTACCAATACATATACTTTAACTAGTTTTGTATTTTTGTATTTTTATTAACCTTGAACACCATATAATTTTATAAATACAGTATTTATAATTATAATGCACACTTAAAACACTGCTAATGGCAGCTAGTAGGTACAGGTTTTATGTATTTCTACTAAAATTGTATAATGTTATTTATGTGAGCACAAAACAATGTCTGCAGGATACGTTTATCACTGTTGGTTTGAATGGACTGATGGAAAAATAGGAGGGAAAGGAGGGAGCAAATCTCAATTCTTGCCTCGGGTGAAGGAAGGCCTTGATCCGTCCCTGGTGTACTGTACTGATACAAAATATTGTGCCAACCCTAACTGGCGAATCAATGACTCAGTCAGCACAACACAGTTCGTGATCGCGACGAGTATGAAAACAAACAAGGAGTAAGTAGATCGCAGGCAGGTGTCAGGTAGTTCCCGAGCTCTGGCCGCAACTTTTCCTGGCAGCGCCACCGGCTTCCTTTACGTAAGAACCGACAGACAAGCTCGGAGGTCAAGTTTCCACTCCGGGGGACCAAGCGAGGTGAAAGTGCACGTCCAATCGTGACGCCACCGGGAGTCTGCATCCCAAGGACAGCCGGCAGGGATTTCACAAACGTTCCGGCTCATCATCGCTGCCGTCATCTGCGACGAGATCGTGACGTAACTGCCTCTCTCCTAACTAGTACAGGTACTTACTCACTCCCTTCCTTTCCTACATTATCACAACGACACTTCAGTCCTGCTATGCGCAACACAAATATAGTCTATCCCACGAACGAGTGCCCTTTTTGATAACTGACAAATGACAAACGTCGTTTCAGAAACTGAATTCAGTATTTTATTCTTATGGAAAAAATTTGGCAGCATATTAAACCCTGGAATTCAAATGGCAATGCACAACATACCAGAAAAAACTGTGCCAGAATAGCTATCAGGGAAGTGAACTCGTTCGTGAGATTATACCTAACACTGATTTTGAAAACGTTCCAATACTGTTTGTACGATGAGACTAATACAAAGCTTACAAACACAACGTTTAAAAGACCAATCAATGCCAATGAAACTGTTTCTCGGTGAATCAGTTTTAAGGACAGGTAACATTCAAAAAATGATTATTCTGGTTTGGAATTTCTTACATAATACTGCCACTTTGAAATGCCTTGCCCATTTTCGTGCTTTTTCTATTTACATTTCAGAAATAAACTTACATATTCTTCTGTGGTTGTGTTCGTTACGAGATTTCGAGTAATATACTTTTTGTTTCAAAAAAGTTATATCTAAATTAGATCCATTAAAAAAAATTTCCCATTTGAACTCTGTGGCTGCAAGATTTTAAAATTAAAAATATAATCATAACGACATATGAGCAACTAATTAATGAATTGCTGTAGCAAGCATGGCTTACAATAAGTATCTCATGTTAGACAAACAATAATTAATTTGTTATTTCTGTCTATTGTTTCATACGTGAGGGTTAGTATGAAGTGGGCTGGAACTGCGCCGTAACGAAAGGGCGAGAGAAGCGGGAGATCACGAGCAAAAGCTGGCGATCAGCGCAGTCGCACGAGAAGATTGTCAAATGCAAAAATACGGTTAGACTCCGCCGGGAATCGCAACCGGATCGCCTTGGCAAGAGGCGAGCGCCGGAAGCGACGCAGCCTGCGGGGTAATAGAGATCTTCAACCTTCACCTTCCCTTCTTCATGACAAGAGCATTCTATCGCCACTGAGCTAGGCATATTTTATCCGACACAAGTTACATGCAAAACTCTTGCGAGAAGACGACCGCTCGACCTCTCATGCGAGAATTTCACGTGCAAGTTGGATCTAGAACAAAATCAAACTAAAAATTTAACAAGTTAGTGTTTTTATAGAAAACTAAATGTTAGTACGTTTGCTAATTGCTAACGCCGTCTTCTTATTCTGCTAATCTAGGATTAGGCCTTATAACCAGTTCCAGCCTCACAATCAATTTCTTCCTTGCTCTTCCCACACCCCACACTCCTTCCAACGAGATTCTGAGGAATTCACTGAGATGACGTACTCAATATATGTTCTTTCCAATCCTGCTTTCGTTCAATTAGCCTATTTTGTAGTTAACGGATGTCCCCCAAGTTCATTCCTTATTTCTTCGTTTCTTATTATGTATTATATTGTGCAGTCTTTCACAGATCTAACTAACTTCACTTCTGACGTTTCAAGTTGTCTTGGAATATTCTGATCTTAATGTCCAACATTCTGCTCCCTACAATACCGTAATGTTCTCAGAAGCCATCAACCAGTCATCTGCAAGAAGACAACTTGCTGCGAGCTGTATGTGAGGAATGTTTTCGAACAGCATAGTGAGAGAATAGGCGATGTCTGCTCGGAGGAGATGCAGGTAGGTCGGGGCAGAACACGCTGTGGGCTGGGCCGCAGGCGGATCAGGAAGGACCTTGGTCTGGCGGGGCGGGGAGCTGCCCGCATTCCGTAAGGAGGTAGCGCAGGATCCGCGTCAGGCCCTCGTAACGCCAACAAAGTTTGTTTCACACGTCCACAGATCATACAGAGCAGAGATTTCAGAATTTTCAGTGTACCCATGATTCAGTACGCATATTTGTATGTTCGCGTACGGCGATACAGAAAATTCGGGATCAGCTTGACACCTAATTCACACGTCCACATTTCATGCAGATCCGGACAATATAGAAACCGAACAGCCAATCAAAAGGCATGATTTTTTTTCCAGACGAGCCGTACGGAAAAGTGTGAACTCATCCCGACTCTTTTAAAAGCCATGTGCGAATAGGCAAACACGTGCACTGTATCATGGGCCTATTGAACATTCTGGACTCTCTACTCTGTATCAACTGTGTACGTGTGAATGGGGCTTAACTTTTTCCGTAAGGCTCGTCCGTAAATACCCTAGCCTTCCGATTGGTTGTTCAATTTACAGACTGTCCGGATCTGCGTATGAACTGTGGTGCAAGTGAACGAGACAAACGAATTCTTGGCCAAAGATTGTCGAAGTGGTGGGCATACACAGTGACAATCTATGCAACGAAAATACTATAAGGAAATAACGCATTGAATTGATACACCTGTATTAAAGAGTGTAATCAACAAATAGTTGATTTCATGTGGAATTTGAAACGTTACATGTGCTAGGAAAAATATATTACGAAGAAGGCAATGGACGTGGCCGGCTACGACAGCATAAAAATTGTATTCAATATCGCGGTTATATACTGACGGCTTCGAACAGAAAAATCCTGCCAGCTAATGATGTCTTCGACGAAAACAAGGTTCTTGTCCAGAATTGACAAGAATCCGGCAGACGTTCTAGGGACACTTCTTGTTCCCCCGTCCTTGCATCCAGTCACTGCAAACATACTCTCTTCACTTCGCCACGGGGACCAAACTCTCTCCAGTGGCCAGACTTATCTCGCTCAGTTATTTACAGCGGTGCGGCGCGCCACAACTGAGGTCGTCGTGAGCGACCCCCCGCAGTTGTCGGCGACACGACCGCCCACAGCACTGTCTCTGCCCGTTGACCTTGGCGAGTCGCTTTCGAGAACTGCTTACGTCGCGGTCCGCGGAATGCGGTACTGCCTTCCTTCACACCGACAAAACACAATTACGGTACCGTGAAATATTTTCATTACAAACACAATAACCTCAAATTGCTATTGAATAACTATGACACGAGTGTGTTCTGCCGAGCCTCAAATAATTATTTCAGCTGCATCATGTGGCAATGTTGATAAGTCCTCAGTCATGTTTGTACGTCCCATTTGGAGAACAATTTTGAAATAATTTGTAAGATACCTAGTGGGGATTGATCCCGAGGGCGAGGCACCCGTCTCTGAGTCTGGAAGATGACAGAGTTCCTCGATAAAACGCGCCAGTCAACGTCAACAATGTTCCCCACGTGTAAGGAAATCGAGACCGATCCAGCCGGGAATCGAACCCGGATCGCCGTGGAGGAGGCGAGTGGTCCGAGCACTACGTCACCGCAGATCAGCCAATAACAATATGGTGTCATGACTTTGAATTTCGTGTAATCGCAACACTGTAAAGTTATCGGGGCCTGGAAGTGCGCAGGTGTTAAGGACGACTATTGTTCTCTCACCACTCGTATAATTGCCTCTAAGCACAAGACACTCCACTTAGGGGTTTCTTGTTAAGGCTCGGCATCAGTCGCCATATTGGATTATTTTATTTATCGTCAAATTTGCTATTATAATATCAATTCTATTTACCTTGCGCTACAACAAAAGCATCGCAGTTGAACTTTTAACGTATATTTAAACCACAATCAGTCTAGCAAATTTAGACTACTATAAATTGGTGACCTGATTGCGGCTTAGATATACGCTAAAAATTCAATTCCGATGCTTTTATTGTAGCGCCAGGTAAACAGTAAATTTCACAGTTTTCTTCTCAGAATTTCATAAGAGCGAGAAATAAAATAACTCAGTATGGCGACTGATGCCGAGCTTTGGCGTGGCCGCCTGGGTAGACGTATTCTGTACGTTCCACGAGCACTAAGGGCGGTAGAGCACGCGAATCACGTCTCATCTTGGCCTCTACGCGCAAGTCACCGAACTGGCGTGCAGTCTTCTTGCCGATATCTCACCTCTATGAGACAATCAGTGCTTACAATATGATGTTATGACGGAATAGTAAAAATAAAGACATGTGTGTACATGCATGTAGTTGTTTTCATATTGCACAACAAGATTTTCACATCGCAAAAGCACCCATATTCGTATTTTTCTATATGTGATATAGAATACTGAAAGACCTCAAATTACATGAGTAACGTTCTTTGAATGTTATTCCTAAGAAAACGTAATAAACGCACGTTGAGAGGTTTTCTAAATATCTTCCTGATGGAGGGAGCCCTGCAACTCGCTCAGAGAACTGCGGCTTACGGAAGTTCCAGAGGGAAGTTTTTTATTTTATACACCTTCTGAAAATAAATTACAATAATGAAACTAAATAATTTACAGTGAAACTACATGTCACGGGCTAGGGTTTTAAGTATTGAAAATCTCAATCAAAAAATGTATTGAATTTGAAAAAAAAAAATCTGAAATTTGGAATTTTTTGTTACTTTTAGAAATATCTTTAACACAAAAATATTTCGTATTGGGTTTTTTAATAGCTACTTAAAGCCCTGACTCGTGTCACGTACTTTTACTGTAAATTATTTCGTCTCATTATGTTGATTGGTTTTCGGCGGGTGTATGAAGTAAAAACATGCAAATTTTGACTTTGAAATGCCATTGTGGGAACACTGGGTGAGCTATTTTTTCCTAAAGAAGAAAATGTACTCCTAAGTATGGTCTACAAAATTAACACTGATTCATACAAACATAAAATTAAGATACCTACCCTCTTGAATGCCCTTAAAGAAGTAAATTGTCGGCCACGACATACAGTTTTGATAGTATTGAGTGCATTTATAGAGGCTCATAGTCCTTCCACTAGTTTCATTAGTAATAACTGGACAATTTCGACAGCAAATGTGAATAATAACCGCGCCTATTACCAGGGCTGAGTAAAGTCAAGCGAGCTGTGCCGCCTACAACCCACCTAGTGGTCTTAGACACGCCGCTTGGGAATTAGTTCTTGTGGTTAGGCCCTTCCCTCCCTCCCACCCCTTCATGACCGGGGCTAAACAATAAGTTCCCCACGCCTACCGAACACGAAACTCATTACATCCAGACTGGTTCCCGCAGCACGCGAGTATGCAACCATCACACCTCCGGCGCACTGCGGGCCACATAACCTGCAGGCGCTGCTCGTCAACGTCCGTCGTACGTCGCGTCGGCTAGCTAGGAATACATGGATAGTAACTTCCACAAGTGAGAAGTTTTGAAGGCCAGCTTACCTTAAATATCCATTAAAGAATATTGTTTATTGCAACTTCAGACGTTAAGTTTAACTTTGGTACAGTCCATACAATTTTATTGATACTGTGTGATTTGTTTATATTATAAAATGGCAGGAAACTGTAAATTATCTTACGAGGACTGTGTACTTAGCCGTTGGACAGTGTTGTGACGTGTCATGCGAAAACGTTTTTTACGCGAAACCGCTTAAATTATTCTTATTGTTGTTATCTAAGAAACGAACGCCCACTTGAAAGTACAAATGAAACTTTTTGAAAATTCAGTACGCTTTTTAAAAACATGTTTTTGGGACCTCTGCAAATGGCTAAAAACGTTTTTTTTTTTAGCACTGCTGTAACTCCTAAAATACGACCTGGATCCGTAAGTTGCAACATAATGTCCGTGTATTGGTCTTTACTTCAAGCTGTGCAAAAATTACTACAGCTTCAAAAATGCTCGGTTGATCGCGAACCATCTATACAATGATGTACGTGTATCTCTCAGTCATACCTCATACCTTCAGATGGCAATTACGTGCTTAAGCCGACGTTCCATAAATACGATTTTTTGTTTGTTGAGAGCATCTCTGTCGAAATAAATAACTTATCTAAAGGTATTTCGTTTCGTTGCTGAACGTTGTTTTAATATTGTACGCGAGTGAACAAGGAACAAATAAAATACTAAGTATTGACATAAGTTTTAACTGTGTGATTTCGCTAAATTAATCGTATCTGTTTATATTAAACAGCATCACAGGCCGAGTATGGTTGTTATTTTCACTAGGTGAACAGAACGACACATCTATGGAAAGATGTTTCGTCAATAAAACCGAGCATGGATCGGTTTGTTGCCTAAGAGTTTCAGATGAACGATACTGCCGGCGATACACTGACGCGATATTGTTGTAGCTCACGAAGCCGTCAGCGTGCATATCCAAACTAGGGACATATCAGTTGAAACAATGTTATATTTACCTTTTAAAGAGATAAAATACATTTTACTAACGCAAACACAGCACGCAAGTAGTAACTTGAATTTCAGGGGAGGGGATCAGCACTTAAATATAAAAACAGCGCAAAATTTTGATTGTGTGTATGTATGTATATGTAAATGTACATGCACATATATACACAGACAGACTCACAGACGTGATCAGAAAACACAGACTAACTTTCTATGAATACACAAAACAAACTCATAAAGAAGATCTTTGCTGTAGTAAACAGCTTAACTAAACTCATCGGCTTCACGAAATAGATAACCTACAACAAGCGGAATCAACGGGAAAATTATAGGTGAAAGAGAAACATTCAGTAAGTAAATTATGCACGTGAAATTTGAAGTAAAAGAAAGGAAGAAAAAGGGAAATTATGGACAGAATAATGGAAATAGGAACACAGGTAAAGGAAGAAGAGATTATGGAAAGAAAAAGGAGGAAAACTAGAAAGAAATTGAATAATCATGAAACCTTTCAGTTCAACCACTGTCTTTAAAGGTAAATATGTAGGTATTGGGTAAAGGTAATATATATGTAGGCTACCCTAATATAAAGATAAACCACTTTTCGGGATTACACAAAATTGGGAAGGATCTGGACACCGAGTTCACTAGGTTATCAACAGACAAGTGCGTGTAGATAAATAAACGCTGAAAACATTATTTGATTTCTACGTTTCTTTCGAAGCCAATATGGATAAAATACTCGATGACAATCCTAGATAATGGCATTTGCCAACTTTATGAGTAAATATTCATCCAGAATTACTAATTCGTTATGCGTTATCTCTTGCGCCGCAGTTAATGCACGAGGTTCCGGCGTCAGAGATTGTGCCTCAGAAGTTCGTTACACTGGAAACTATTTTGTTTAAAACGTTGGCTAAAACTATTGTCTTGGATTGCTATTGTTTAATTTTCGCAAATTGGCTTCAAGAAACATACAGTTATAGATTAATGCTTTTACCGTTGAATTATGTACCACGCCCAATGTATCACATATAAGATCAAGATCACAATTACATATTTCTGCTACTGAAGTTCGAAGCCTTAGGACCACAAAGTATGGTAGGTTTACAATAATAATAATAATAATAATAATAATAATATATTTGCGACAGACAGGTGGGTCCGGCGAGCCATTGCCAAACATCCCCTGCTGTTTCGGGCCAGGGCGGTCACGCTTTCGACTCGATGACCTTGGGGCTAGGCGCGCGCAGAGAGAATTTCCCTGTGGCGGGGCGGAGGGTTTAGTAAGAAGTGGGAAGTTGCATAGCCAGGGGGGAGGTGCTTGTGGGGAGTGGAGGGGGTTGGGAAACAAGCGGGGCAGCTTGGGAAACGTGCGACAACACGACACACTACGTGCGCTTACGGAAACCTCAATCGATCTACTCGTTGTAGTAGACATTACTCTAAAACCGAGCGGAAATCTTGGGCGAGTAGTCTAGCCTGAATCTCTAATTTATCTTGTTTGCGTACTGTACAAAACGTGCTACATTATTCCTCTTATGCGCTACTAAAATTTTAATAATAAGATACGCTGTTATACCGTATATTTTGTGTTGCATGACTGGTTTGTTCGTTATTTTGTTTGTGATTTGCGTCAATGTATAGTTGAATGGGTGAGTGAGGAACGCAATTACTATAATTTGGTTAGGTATGTTTAAAGGGCCGAAAACATACTACGATGAGACCATAGGTTAGTTAGTTGCAAAGTTTCAATGACTGCTTTGTTCGTAACTGTTGCATATCCGGACGTTTTTCATGGCATGTGTGTTGTATAAAATTACGTTCGAATTTGATGTTTATATCACTTCGGGAAAGGACTTACACTGTTTTTGTAATGTCAATCATGTTTCTTGTTTATCCATATATATGTTCTGTCGGTTTATCGTTACACGAAAATATGTTCGTTAGGTTTTAAGTCCAATTTTACTTGTTAAACGCTGCAGTGTGGACCGGTACGTGGTTATTAGATTCATCAAAGAAAGGATAAATCTCGATGTCAAATGGAAAATAACTTTAATGCAATTTTCAATCAATAATAAGTTACGATGGTATGTAGACTACGTCCTGCCTCAAGTGTTTCTTGAAGTAATAGCAACTCAATGAAGAAATTTCTCTCGAGTTAGACATTTCGTTCATCATTAATCATTGTTTAATATGTGGCAACTTTTGCTTCGGATTTCATCATAACATTCCTAATAAATTTAAATGAAATCGCGCTCTACAATGTTGCAGGGGCAAACACTAAAGCATTAATTTAAACTACGCGAGATCCGAGACGACAGCTAGTGACTGGGAGGATGAGCGACAGGAGTCAGGTTAGAATTAACTGGTTCCTTACTTATTAGAAACAATTATTTGAAACACACAGTTACACCTCTCTCGTAAAAATACTTCACCTGCCAATGACATCTAACCTAAACTATTACGTAATTTGTCAAATAACGTGTTCATGAAAATTGGTGTCAAAATCTGAAAGCCTTTGTATTAAAGTTAAATCGCCTTCATTAGAACACTTTAGTAATGTCAAATAATGTTATGATACGTAAATGGAAAATTTAACACAATGAGAGACAACTAGCTATAACTAAGGTTAATTCTACTACAGGTTAGAAAGAAAATGAGTTTTCTTACGGGAGAGTTTGGCACAGGCAAAATATCTGCCGCTAGTTTCGCTGATATCGTATGTGGATGAGAAATATATGAAACTGTTGTAAAATTAAATGTAAATAGGCTTGGAAATGACAGAAGTAATTTAACTAAATTTTAAAGTGAGAATAAACCAAATTCGCGTTTTGGACTATCAACTTTATGTAAAAAATTCAGGGAAGCTATGTGATTGGCCAGTTTGCACCTATTAGCGAACATAGGGGTAAATTTTCCCAATGCCAAACTTTTAACATTGATCTTTTAAACATAATAACTAAGAACCTCTGAAAACTATATAGAGATAGTTGAAAATCTCGAGAATACGTTGTTGTGCCATCGTATTTTGCAAAACAATGTAACGACCTGACCGCGTATGATTGGAGGATATGTATATAGAAGTATAAAGACGAATCACAAATATTCATTAGCGGCACCCCAGAGTTACCATCGGCCCAGACATATGGAGACATGTAGGTAAATAACAAAAGAATAATGTCACATATGGACATGTTATTGCAGAATATCTAGGTGTACAGAAGCGAAATAGCCGGTAGGCCAACGAACCCAGTCATACACGCCAGCAAAATGGCTTCCCTGGCAAACAACATGGCGGAAAAACCTACTGCCAACCAGCGTGAGGCAATGGCTCTGATAATTGACAGCCAGGCCAATAGGAAACCTGCCGTAAAATACAGGAGCCAAACATACACGGGGCTGACATCAACAACCTCGGGCAGCCAATAAGCGGCCAAGTTCGCCAATACCAAACGAGTCACTACGTCATTTCGCGTCTGTATTATTTGGTCTGTGATGTTATACTGGCGCCTAGCAATTAACTTTACCCACGATAAACCATTGTTAGAGATGTTGACTTATGGCGGGAAAAGTTGATTGTTTGTTAGGCTTCGATGTAATGTGTTCATTTCTGACGATTTTTTTTCGTTTCTGGCGAGTTCCTATTTGACTGGGCCAATGCTAATGCTTAGAGACGGGAAATTTTAGTGAAAAAACTGTTGCCCCACCTTGTTTCAGTGCCTTACGTGCTCACCTACATCTCAACTTCATGGCTACTGACAGTGTTTTTGTGCAGAGTTGTTTTTCATTTGACTGTGCCAATCAGTACACGGATAACTGTGACACATCACGTCTGTGATTTGCGGGTTTAACCTAAGACACTGGGTGTTACGACGCCCAACCACTGACCACATAGTACGTAAGGCACTGAAACAAAGTGCTGCAAAAATCTTTTCGTGAAATTTCCTATCTCTACTAATACTGGTGTACTAATATTGAACGTCTGTGATTCGTCTGTGAACGGCTAGACTATAACACCTAACCGTCGCCCAACCAAGGCGCAGGACGCTACACTATTTTGAATAATACGCTGTCAGAGAAGATTCTCGCGATGTTCCACAAAGTCTAACCATTGTCTGCTATTATAAACAGTGGAGTGGAGAGAAAGGGGTATGAAGAGAGTGCGCTGACCAAGAAGGACATAACAGGCTGACCTAGAGAAGCAGGTAACAAGGGCTGTGGACAAGACACAGCAGGCCATTCATCAGACCGCGCGAAGGCCACGCGGCGAAGTGACGGCCTTGCGACGACAGGGGTTGACTGGTCGCGGAACAAATGCTCCCCCGTAGAGCAAGTACAACATATATACACACGACCCCCGTGGATAGGGGCTGCTAGTGTTGGCACTCCCGCACACCAGGGGGTGTGGTGTAGTGTAGTGGGGAGTGGGCAGCGACCTTCGGTGTACGACACACTGGCCGGGACAAGGTCGCCCAACACGACCACCCCCTCGCCGAGGCCACCCAACATAGTTCGTAACGGTCACCTCAATTACTGTAATAAAATGAAACTATGTTGCTGCAATTGTATATCTCCAACAATTTAGTGTTTAGAGATAAATGGATGGACAGAAATATATATGTATGCATGTAACGTTATTAGAATGCAATTCCCGCTAAGCAGATATAACTTACGCATGCTAAGTAGTTTTCAAAATTTGTAACGGCCGCTCTGCACATCGCACATTCCCAAATATCATTATCCCGCATAAACTTTATATCGTATTACCATCTAAAACAGCTCGAAATAATGTACTTTAAAATATATTCTTGTACACGGCTAGGACACAAAACTAAACAGTAATACAGACGTGAAATGACGCTGTGTTTCATTCGATACGGGCGAACTTCGCCGTTGATAGGCTACCTGAGGCTGTTGATACTAGCCTCGTGCCTGTTGGCTGATGCATTTAACAGCAGGTTTCCTATTGGCCTGGCTGCCAGCTAGCAGGGTAGTCGTCGTAACGTTGATTGGCGGTAGCAGTTTCCGCCATGTTGTTGGCGAGTGTGACTTGTCATTGCTAGGAACCCCTAATTTTAGGGGAAAGAATGTTGTCCCACTTTGTTCCAGTGACTTACGTGCACATCTGCAGCTCTGCTTCATAACCAGTGATTGGACGTCTTAGCTGTGACGTGTCTTGGGGTTTTACTGGCACATCACAGACTTGTGAAGTTGTACTAACGTTATTGTGACTGGCAAAGTCAAATAAGAAATATCACGTCACACAGACACGCTTCCAATAACCATGAAGTAAGTCACTGAAACAAACTGGGGCAATATTATTCTCGCGAAAATCAGGGGTCCCTAGTCATTACCGACTATTTGACTTCTGTACGATTAAATGTTATGTAGCAAGGTGAGGCGGGCAGCCAACATTGCAACAAAGAGTGATTGGTGACCTCGATCGCTCGCCAGCAGGCATGCAAGCAGGAGGGTGTGGCAGATAGACTGCAACGTGGCGCGCATACTTTGGGCTGCATGCTATAGTCGCACCTGCTGTCTGGTGCACGTACATCCCGACCTGAACACGTGGCATTTCCCCGCCCCGCACATCGCACTGGGGAAACAACACGTCTGTGCACCCAGCTGTATGACAACTACTCTGCGTTAATATACAATCTGCTAAAAGCAAATACTTTTATATCAACAGGGGAAAAAACCGAGACTATGTATCTCGCTGAACAAATATTCCACAAGGAGGGCCGCATTTTATCTCTCGCACTGCAGTTAAGTTAAGTTAAGTTAAGTTAAGTTAAGTTAAGTTAAAAAAAAAAACTGTCAATTTCATAAGTGGCAGCAGAAGGTATTCTTGTAATAGATTTGGGGGAGGGGGGGCAGGATCGTTGACGGAAATTTATTTCCGAGTTTTTTCCTATCACGACTTAAAGGTCCGGGGTTCCCATTCTCCTTGAAAATGCCTATACTGTCCCTCCCTTGTTCTAGGGGACGGACAGTGTCTCCCTGCCCCCCCCCCCATCCCCAAACTTCTGCCGCAACTAAATTTCACAAATGGTAAATCAGAAATGCATAACTCCGACAAACTGCTCCCGGATAGCCCCTTTCTTGGTGTTTCCTACCAAAATGCCATTCACTGTACGTAATGTGTTTATGTAGTCTACTACCCCCACCCAGTAATAAAAGAAGTCACAAAGCTAAAAATGAAATGTTTGAAAAGTGAACAACCTACTGTCGTGATCCATGTAAACGGAAAAAAAAAAAAGTTCTAAAAACGTTCCGGATTGTTACGTACTTTCAGATTTCAAAATAAATACACATTTTGAAGGTTTCAAAAACCACGCTTCATCGTATTTAAATACTGATGGCAGACCACCACAAGACCAGGCCACAACATGCATTTCTTTACGAGCGAGTGTGGATTGGTGATTGGAAGGTGACCCGAATGAGTCACGTGAGAAAGGAAGCGAGGTTCTTAATTCTTCACATAAAACTGTACATCATTTTCTCAGACTTTAACTAATTCGTTTGGCAGACAACATATACACCTTACATAATGGTGTAACCAAGAAAATAAGTATTAAGGTGGCTGAAAGTAATGATACGTGATAACGAGAAATATCTTTCTGTGCATTATCACCTTGTGTTTTTATATTTAATTTGTTATGCATGTAAACAAATATTTAAGTAAGTCCTTCTAATTATTTTTGATTTTTGCAAGAATGTATTTTATTAGTTATATAGTTGCACACGACAAATTGTAAACCGGCCGTTGTGCTGAATTTTGACCATGTAGAAATAAAAATAAATTAAATAATTTATTTCACGAAATAATATCCGCGCCGTAGAAAAATAAACACTTGACTTTATTAGTCGCGGGTGAGCACACAGACGATACCGGCAACATAGACAGGCGGCACCAACATCAGAAAACTAATGTAGTTTTGTCCTTCACTTGCTGATGTGTTAAAACATGGCGCAATATTACAATACACTGAACAAAATAACTAGCTGGATAGACGCGATATGGCTATCACTAGGGCGACACAACAAACACACATGAACACTACAGCAACTGCCCTCTAGTATTGTCAGAAACCCCGACAATTCGCAGGACAATTTACCGTTTGTAAAGCACCAGCTTGCTGTAATGCTGTGTATAAGACTGAACGTATCGTATCGAAATTCGGCATCATTTATTTGAAACACTGGTTTTGTCTTCAACATTCGACACGCTCAGTTAGAACCGCACAGCTTTAACATAAAACGCGCGTGATTTGTCCCAACACTGTTTATGCGTGCACGCCACAATTTGCATCATCCAATACGGTAAACCTATCCTACTTGTGATACTTCGAACTTCAGTAATATAAATATGATAATAATTTTAACTGTAGTGTTATGTTTGATACACAGGTCACTTAATGCCAAAACTACACGTGCCTGCTCTCTGTTGGTGACCTAGTGAACTAGGTGTATATATCCTTCCCAGTTTTAAGTCCTCAAGGTGGTTTATCACGATTTGAAGAGCCCTATACAGTTTATTATTAATATTATTATTAAGAAATACTACTAAACGTGTGTTCGATATCTTCGTCCAAGAAAAGAAAACGCATTTCAAACTATGTTCCTCTGTTTTCCTTTCAATATACCATGCTTAGAGATATGGCTTCAGGGCACCTCAAAACCGCTAAAAACGGCTTTTTCAGACTGCTATCACTTAAAAAAGTACCAACCGGATCCATCAAACAAAAACAGAAAAGCAGGCGCTAGACTTTGCTGTTCATTTTCTGTAAATAAAAAGTAGTGTCACAGTTTAAAGTCCCATAGGAAAAAGCCAACGGCCAAAACAACGCACGCAGTTTTCGCGGTCCGAGCATAAAGGCGACACAGATGTTCACGCACGAGGCAGTCTAGCCCTTATCGCCGGGCCAGTTTCCGCACCTCAGACTCGGCATTTAGCGCCTGCTGAAAGTATATCACGAGATATGAACGCCTTACCCTAATAGCATGGTAAATATACTACAGAATTTTCGGGACTGTGTTGACTTCAAATATTTTCGCGATTTTTAGAGATACCGCAAAATTCCAGGAATCTTTCGTGCCACTGTATTTTCTGAACAACAGTGTTGCTGCCTGCACCGTGTGTGATTGGAGGTTTGTTGTGTAGTTGTATAAAGACGAATCATAAGTACTGAGTAGGGACACAATAGTTGTAACAGAACGTCATACGGACATGTCTTGCGAGCAGTCAAATATTGCCGCGATAACTCAGTGTCTCCGCCGATCTACAAAACTAACAATATTTTATAAAAATATAAAATTATGATTTTATCGCACTTGAACGCCCTTAAAGAGCCCGTGTCATTGAGTGTGCTGAATTTTTCTTAGTTTCTTACTGATTCTAAATTTTGCCAGATTTACTTAAATATTTCAATATGAACTTAGCTAATTGCATTACCTTCCATTACACAGACTGTATTCGAAATATTAAATCGTAATTACGAAATAATTTAACCTAATTCAAAATTAAAGGTCATATATCTTATTTTGTAACGAAGATGATAAAACTCCTAGTACCAATTTAGTCCATAAATACCTACCTAATCGTAAAACTTAACGTTTCTATTTAAAAAAAAAAACAGTCGATAACTACCCACGTCCTTAATTTATTAAAGGAAAAACGGATAACTTTAACAAAAGATGTGACACAGCCTGTTGAAACAGCCCCACCACGACGTAGAAGTAGAAGGGCACATGTGCAGGTAATGCATTGAAACAACATTATTTACGCGTAAGAATGTTCCCACGTCGAGGGTTGGTCGGGCAGGGGGCAGTCTTGTCAACGTGCACGATGGGTGGTTGACGGATGGCAGAGGCCGGCGTGCGAACAATGGCGCTGGGGAAACATCGCCGTCCTTGCAGGGTATGTGGGTCAGAGGGACGAGACTAAAGCGTGTCGCAGATAACAGCGGCTGAGCAGTTATCACACAGCCGTCAAGGGAGGGGGAACAGGTTGGCGCGAACTTGGCCTACATTTGGAGCGGTTTCCCTCTCCGCCGCCAACCCCCCTCCCTCCCTCCAACAGACAACTATACTCGGAACTAACAATACCCTCTCCCATCCCAAGCAATCTACATCACAATCCGCCTCTTTCACTGTATAAGACCAGCACAACGACAGACAGGACAAGGTCAAAATATAAGCTATTTTCTGCCTCCACGCTAGACTCCAAACGGGAATATGCTTGTTCGACATCTTCAGTTAGTTGACAATGGCGAGGCCTGCCACCCACACTGGATGATTTGGTCCGATAGCTGCAAGTTGCACGGTAGAATGACCAACCTCATTTAAAGTGGCCACACACGTAACGACATCCAGGCTCGGGGGCCAATATTATCTTGCATTGTACTCCGATATGTTCAGAGCAGTGACCTCTACGCTGTGCCTGAATTCTATCAATGAGCCCTTATCCACTTGCCCCTACGCCCTTCGCGAATAATCAGCCCTTGTTTCCTTCATGAAGTAGGCCGCTTCACCGAAATCAAACAGACACCACCCCTTGTTGGTTTGTATCTTGGCAGTTGTCCAATATCGACGTGTCGCGTAGTTTTTTTTTATCTACGGTCCAACAATCGCGGCCAAAACGAAATTGATTTAAATATTTAAGACTAACCGCTTTGTTGGTGTTATAACTGACAATAACATACTACGCATACAGCGCAAGGCACGTAAATACTAACTAGTTTTCAATATTTTCTGCGATTGTTGGAAACCGCCAAACTAGAAATTTAAGGTTTAGAAATTATAAGTAAATTCACCTCACGTCAATAAACTTGCTTTTCTTTTAAAAGCACAGATAACGTTTATGTTGGTGAACCTCTCCAAGGGATAAATAAGTTTGTTATTTCGTAACAGAATACATAAAAAAAGCTTTCATATAATGCCGTGGATATCCCAGCAAAATTAACAGTAGGCCATCGAAAATCAATCTAGGGCACGTGCCCTTGGCTGAAGGGAGATCTTCTAGGATGCATCTCGTGAATATGAACGACATTTTGACGTCACGCCCTAGATGCACTTTTCCAGGGCACGAAGCTAGTTAAGGGCCCTTGGCGAGTGAATTCACGTACGTCCCTGGCCAATCACGAAATAAGAACGTGAATTTCGCAAGTCCCTAACTAATACGCCATAACCTGACAGCAGACTGAACTACAAGGTATTGTTTCCTCGTGCGACTGCTAAGTGCTACAGTTGGCAGACGGTTTGTGTTACACGCACTGAAGGAGTTGTACCAGCGATATAATGTCTATTGTCAAATACGTACTACGCTAAAATGTGGGCATAAAATGCACGAGGGCCTGGAGCCAGCAGGTACGGAGTACTTTTGAGTGAGTATAGGGCAATATAGCCTTTCGTCAAGTAAAAACTCGAAATATTCTCGTCTCTATTAATGGCTGCCCGTAGTAAGGTCAGTAATTAGGAAGTCCTGGTTAATTATTTGCCATTTGTATCTTCCGCCACACACTATAGTTGCGTAATTTTCAGCCAAGAGAAAATAATCTTGAAATATTACTGGATCTCCTGAGGAATGTTTACACGCGTTTGACGTTCTTTAAATGCAATTCCTAGGTAGACCTCACTGACGCACGTTGAGCAGTTTTCAAATAAATGTCTGTCAACCGAAGCTGTGCACACTGCTCGACTGCCAGGGCAAGCGTATCACGATGATACGAGCTGAGCATGTAACAACGATGCAATACTGCTGCAGGGGTAACGGAAGCACCGCGGGAACGTAGCCTATATCAACGTGGTGAGAGGGCGAGTGGTCAGGCCACTATACACCAACGCGACCTCTCTCCAGCTCGCAAACAAACCTTCACCCTAAGACAAGTTGCGGCCAAACAACCTTGCATGATACACATCCTACACTTCCAACCAATGTTAGTAGGCCTACAGCAGTCATCAAAGAAACCTCATGTACGTTTCTAAATACATCTCAACATCTACAACACAAATGCCAGTTTACTAGAAGAAGAAAATATATAATTCCGTGTGTAGTTAAAACCAATGCCTTCGTTGTTCATTGGTTAAAGAGAAATGCAAAATTCGCGTTATTTGCTGATAGACTGGATTTCACTGATCTGCACATATTCGAGTGGTGCACAATCTGCGATTTCACTAACCGGCAATATTTATGTGATATACTTACGCATATGACTGCGTTACGGGAGATTAGTTACTTCACCGAAGAAATTTTAATTATTGGCTCAGAGTGTTCCACGACTTTGTAGGCCAGTGGAGGACGTCGAGCCTATAGTCTGTTGTCCGAAAATAACGCGAGATTTGCACGTCTCTACTCAGTACTCAATTTAAAAGGCATATGATTGCGAGCGAAGTAATTACTATATATAGGAAGTACAGAAAATCAAACATAGTGTACAGAGAAAAACAATAAAATATTTTGACAATAATAACAAAACATCCGGTACACTACACTCGAGCAGTTTTTTCCTCGCGACTAGTTAAATTAGCACAAACATGAACGGCGGGTCTTCAGTTGTAGTTCCTGTTCACGACAGTTGTTATCACGCAATATGCTGTGGCTAGTACTACTATCACGGATGTTCGTTGGCCTTGTTCCGTGTGCTGCAAGTACACTTAGGAACCATTCTTGCGGAACTTCTTTGGAACCGCCCGCCGTGGGTCATGCTATGCTCTGTTCCGCAAAACCTCGGTGAAAGTTGACAGCCCTGAGTATATGTTAAGTGTTGCAGTAGATACTCGAGTAATATCAGTTGATATTTTTAGTTTTCAAATGGACACGAGGTGCCAACTATACTGTGTGCAGTATATGTTGCTTTTCATTGTGGCAGACATTACATAATGTTAAAATTAACACTCATAAAATTACTCAAGGTATACTGAATACACTTATTCCACCTTCGAGGAGAGTTGTCCATAAATTAACGCTGAAAACTATAGTTGAAATTCACAGAAATATGAAAGCCGATAAAAAAATATCTTAACAGATTCCTTTAACGTTATCTGTTGTGCTGGAATCGACGGTAGAATTTAAAACATCTAGCAGAAAAAACCGTTCATAACACTTGCGATATTTGCTCACTAAATTGGTACAATCTATTTTCTATGATTACTCGTAATTTTCTATATTGACTTACACAGTCCTGCGAATTTCAGTAGACGTTTTTGGTGTAAGTTAAACTCCTCGTCCTTTTCAGCAAAAAAACACGAGAGCACGAAGCTACTGTGCATAAAAACTAAACATGTGTAGACATATGCATACATGTATACATTTCAACAGGCGATGTTCGTTATTAAAATATATTTACATTGTCTCTACAGTTGCCACAAAAAATATATAAATATGTATTAAAATAATACATTCCGTAACCTCAATGACACGTAAACTAAATTCCGACTCGCTAGTCGACCATATTAAAACAAAACAATCTAACTACAGCACAGTGGGTTCGCTACGGGATGTCATGTGATCAACGTTACTTACTAATCATCACACTCGGCAATATTTTTACTAAAGATTTTTGAAAGAATAATTGGTACGTAATTCGCCTATCAATCAATGGGCTGATAGCTATTCAATCATAATTTGTCTTAAGGCCACGCTCTTTAGTTACTACTGTTTTTTATAATTATTTGTTTAAACTTAAACAAGAGCAAATATAAAAAATCTGTCAGGCAGGTTTATTTAAAATTTTTTTTTGCCGTGACAGCTTAATTTTTTAAAGCAAGAAATGATACGGTTTTGACTAAATATTCAACTAACCAGAATTTTGTTAATTACACAATTCACTATAACCACAGTATTTAATGCCTTGAAAAAATCAGCCAACATGGAGAAGACGATTTGAAACAAAAATTACAGTCATATTTATATATATTCTCCCATTTAGGCGTGAAAAATTAATATCGCGGAAAAAAAGAAAAAAAACTAGAGAACGTTGTCTTAACATGCATAACGTGGCGCAAGGTATTCCACTGTACACGACTACATGAACCAAACCTTCCAACTTAGTAACCACCATAGAATATATCGAATATAAAAAGTCAATAAATTGACAACCCGTGTTTAAAGAGCCTGTGTTACTTATTATGAGTATTTCTTAACTCCTTCCCGATTAAAAATTTGGCAATATTTAATTGAAAATATTTCAATAGTGACGTAGCTAATTACGTTACCTTTCATTACGTACATTGTATTCAAAAATTAAAACATAACTATGAAATAATTACGCTCGTTTAAATAAAATATTAAAATTATCTTTCATCGAATAATAAACAGTAATTAACTCCCAGTACCGATGTCATCCAATAACACGCACCTAACAGTAATATGTAATGTTTATATAAAGAAACGCTGACAGTTATTCACTATATCCTTCATTTATTAAACGAACATGAGTATTATTAACAAAAGAGGTAACACAGATTTTTTAATGTAGTTTTCTGGTTAATTGCTTGCCTTTATATTATTGATAACATTCCAAAATCCATTCGTACATCGAAAAACGATAACTGAGTTAAACATCCACAAATTATTTAACATAATTTTATATATGTTTCATTTATTTGTGGTGATAATTCAACAGTTTGTTTTGCTTATAGATAAAAAACTAAGTGATGATAGTATTATGGTAACGTTTAGCCCAGACTCTCTTACTGATCACATGGCCAAAGTGCATTCAAATATATCAGGAAACTGAACAGACTCAGTACGGCCGACAACGACATGATAGTTGTTTCCTCGCAGTGCACATCAGGCACGTCTGCATATTACGGACTCATATATTTAGTTCTGTCATATATATTTTTCACTCAGCACATCTGTACTTTTGCTCTTTCAGAAAACCATTTCTTGTCTAATTTTCACCTTTCCAGATGTATTTTCAATTAATGTGCATCTGTAATTATGCCCCTAATTTGTGTAGTACCATTGTTTCAATTTACGATTTTAATTAGATTTTATTTGCTTCAGTGAAACCAATGTCCCATTTGCATGCATTAGCATAGAAGCGACATAAAATTTAGTTCTATGTTTTATTTTTTATTAAGTTTTTATTGCAATCGTCGCACACGTAGCAATACAATTAAGTCATTTTTTGTTTTATGACATGTTTATTATGTATACGATAGTCCTCAGCTCAGGCTTTTAGAGCGCTCCAACATCGAATTAAAACACTTTTCCTTTTCATGTGGTTATACACGTGTTATGTTTATAGACTGTATTCAAAGCACGCTTGTCGGTCGGGACAAGCGACTGAATGCTACACACGTTCCTAGCACAAGCAGAGTGCTTAAAGTAACTAGTTTGCCATCATGGCCGCTAGATGGCTGGCGTTGTGCGAAAAAAGCGCAGGCGTTGTGCGCGCGGCACATGTTTCCGCCCCTACGGGCAGGAACTGCGCAGCGAGACACCGAGAGAGATTTGGCACCCGCGAGAGCAAGAGAGAGAGAGAGAGAGAGTGAAAGTAAACACGACGCCATCTGCGAACAGTTAGCAAGAGATACACGCGCGAATCTCCCCTCCCCCTCCTCTTCCCTCGCGATACTTGCACCGCTCCGACAAGCACTTTCTGTTTCGCCTAGCGTCGATTCACTGTAATCTTGACCGCGTAACATTGACCCACTTACCCTCCCGCCAAGCAATCGCCTCACTCCCCTCTGCCACTGGCGATCTGTTCCCGCCAACCCCTCCCGCCGCACGCTGTCAAAAATAAGCGACGAAATACGATAGGCAACAGTTTAGAAACTAAACTAACTTACCGCCCGTCATGCTAACTCAACTACATCAGTACAAATACGCAAGATGAACGAATCACCCAAGATTAAGACACATAAGCATTTAGTTACATTAAATAACCTGAAAGGGTTAGGTAGCTTTGATCGGCCAATCGTGACTTATCGGACGCTTGTAAATTCTTCCCGGGTCACTTACTGAAAGCCTCAAGTCGATATTTTGCCCTATCCTGGCTAAACCGCCTAGCATCAACTATGAAAACAATCATTTGAGTAAAACCTTAGCGAACGATTTATCAAGTGTTCATTACTAACGTGCCTAATAGTTTACTGACGTAACTTACGTAAGTTCCTACCTGTACTAGTTAAGGTCCAAAAAAATAAGCCTAAAACTTCTTGTAACGCAATAAATTTAACATTTTCCAAAATCACAAACTACCCGATCAAAAACGTTAAAAGCTCTCTATTTCGCCCAAAGCTCTATTACGGTAATATTTCTTTAAAAAGAAGCATTACTGCACAGAATACCTACAAAACTTCGATATAAATCTTACACTTGCGAAAATGAACCTACGTGAGTTTCATCAAATTATCAAGCACTTCCACAAAGCAATAGGCGAATCATTCGTGTGTTTGGCAACAACGCAGCGCGAAGCCATCATGCTAACAACAGCAGGCAGGCAACCAACCATGAGTCACGCAAACAGGCAAAGGCGGAGTGAGCGAGACTGCAGACGCGACGCTTGGCAACGCCGCAGCGCCGGCAATGGTTACGTAAGGCGGGTTGGGAACGCCCGGCTCCCTGGTGCCACGAGGAAAAACACTCGCCGCAGCGTTGCCACGTCTCCCGCACGAACTGCGCCGCTCCCCGCGGCAATGGCGGGAAAACACGGCCGGCCATTTTCGCGACCATCTACACGCTACCTACGAGACGGTATTTCACCGACAATTTGATGATAATCAACAAAGTTTCAAGTACCAAACAAGGTTTACTTGTGCCAGCTACTAGAGAAATTTAAAACGGACAGCTTTATGCAAATAACTCTGCATGCGAAAAATAACCTAGCTGCAAGAGGTGGAACTACTGAATAAATTAAACATATTACTTTATCGTTAACATAAATTTTCTCTTGGTTATATGTTTCGCGTACTAGTGTTTTTGTTTTAGTCATTTATTTTCTCTTGTGACAACGAAAACTGGTAATTCGTCGAGAAATTAAAGAGATTCTTCACATTGCTATACTGGCAACGTAAACCTGAGCGTGTGTGTGTGGTGTGTGAAGCCTAAAATGTATGGAACTCTGAGAGTGCCGCTTACAGGTTATGTTAACGCAGTATCATTTCTAAATGCAAACCATTCAACTGACGTATATGGTCCCTCTTACTGATATTCTTTTTCCCACGTTACTTTAAGCATTGACCAAATCACCGTATCTATTGGAAGAATGTGTAAGTTCCAAAGGTATTTATATATCTGCATGTCTTTCGAAACCAGGTGGCATATCCCCACAAAAATCATTTTTGTAATACGATTGCTGAAATGTTTAACTTTTACACATAATTTGCACTGTATGTTCATTATTAATACATGCTTAAAACCTCCCACTCATCGAGGGTTTATTTACGATAGCTATGACCCCCTCCACCTCTATATCGTACATTGGCTAGTTATTTCGGGAGATTACCCACGGGCCCCAATCGTGGCCATGTTTTTCTACTCAATGCATGTGTCTTTTAGTTTGCATATTTCCTGGACATGTCTTTTAAGTGTGCGGGGATCGCCCTGAAACGCTCTTAGTTTTTCAGTACTGTCGTGAGCCTCCAAATTCTTTGAAGATTAATGTACGTTGAGGGAAAATAAATAATTAATAGAGTGAGAATTCATGACAGCAATCCTGTTACGTAGATCAAACTACACATGTGCAAAGCTCAACTGTTTCCTACCTTCTTTATTTTACAAACATTTCGAGAGCAAACACTGACACCTCATAACAACACACCATCAACTTTACAGTTATGAGCATTTTTAATAGAGTTTTCACATTTACACAAAACAATGAAAGTCCAACTATATTTTTATTGCCTTTAAATTTTCATTTTTGTACTTAACAGAAGTAATGTTTGAGCCTCGACTGTGAAGTTCTGGTGTAGATAGACTGCAAAGGACAACATACCCTGAGCAATGTTTGCAAATATATGCACACAACTTAGCTTCCAAGATCTAAACGGGTTTTCCATAATGGCATTTAAAGCTCTAAATTTGCTTGTTCTTTGTACTTTTAAGCCGCGAAAATCAACAGACATAACCAAATTTTAAAAAAATTCACGTTGGATCTACATAGCACAGGCTACTGCTTTAACATTTTATTACAGATGATCATTTATCGCAGGAGAACTTGATTGTTAGCTGGGTTTCAACGTACATTCAGCTTATAAAGATATGACTGGTTTTCGCTTGTGAAGAGAGCTGCTGCCCTATTTGACTGAGCCAATAAGAATCCCGCTGTTGTAATATTTGATGCCTATTATTGGTCTGCAGACTGCTACGTTGTGTCAGACGTATATCACCAATCACACATGTTGCAGTGTTTTTTAAGGGTATGTTGGCACAAAACCTTTTAGCCATATACCATAATCTCTACATATTATAAAAAAACCTACAAAACATTTTTGCATCAGAAATAACAGCATATATTTTGAATTTTTGCTACTTTTTTTTATCAGTTTTGTAAAAGAGTTTTATGTATGTCAAAACAGAAGCCCCTGACATGTAGTTTAAATGCGATTTTTTTCTCATTTCAATATGTCGATTTGTTTTTGCAGCTTATAAGAACGAAAACCATGTAAATTTTGACTTTGAAATGTCATTATGCGAAAACTGGCTGAGCTAAATTTCCTTTGTAAGAGGAAAATGTACTTACTACCAAGTAACGTGTACAAAATTAACACTGCGCCATTCAAACATAAAATTAAAATTTTTCCCTTCACTTGGACACCATTAAGGCAACCCTGGCAACGCAACGAGACCTGACTTCGTAGAAGGTGTTGTAATACAGAAATCCTGAGCGCACACTATTAAATCAACGGAACATTCACTGCAACTAAAGAGTGACAGAAATTGGCCTACACACGTTATAGACAGTCGCCTACCTCGAGATTTCACAAGCGTTTCAGGGACTGGAGCAAGGTACCTATAAGAGCTAATCTAGCACACACAGCTAACGCCACATCAACGCTATGGGCAAATAAATAAACAGGCTTTCCATGTGTGACTCACTTGAACATAACTTTAAGCGGTGGAACGTATATTTTTACTGCACATCCCTGTGCAGCAAGATTCTGTAATTTAGTTTGAATCCAGTTATCTTCAGACCGTTTTTTACTATGTCTGAGGGTTTCGAATTAGTAGCACGCGCATGCTGTTTTGGATGTTACAATGTGTTTTATTTTCTCATGTAAACACGTTTGGGGTAAGTTCAAACACTTTAATAAAAAAAATTCCCTTCAAACACGTTAAAAAGCAGTTTAAGCGCCAGGTAGGCGGTTGGCTTAAGGGGAAAAATGCCTGTAGTCGTTTCTGAGAATGTTTTGTGGACGAACAGATACAAAACTGGAAGAATAAAAAACTTCACGATAGAACGATTCGGGCCAGAGGTAAAGATCGCTGTTGATGTAAAACAACGTGGGAAAACCAGCACTGGAATTGAGTGACCTCAAGTCCTCGACGGCAGTAAGGTCAGACATAACTACAGAAATCATTAGTGGATCAGAATTTCTGTTTGACGGAGTCTGTCAATATGGACACACGTAGGTCTACACTTCCGAAGAGTGCATTCATCATCGTTAATTTAAGATTAATTACTAAACTAGTTTGATAAAGCTAACGTTTTAAACAACTCTGTCATTTTATTTCGGCTTCAAAATATTCACAAGACAGTTAATGTCAGTGCGAGGGCTTGCTCACCTTTATTTCTTCCACCCTCTGTCTTCCCCGCCCTGCCCTGGGGCTAAATTTAGCTGATCCTTAATACTGGTACAAAACTCAACACTACTGATACAGGGAGAAGAACTCCATTTATTTGGTATCAACTGACGACGGCCGTGTAACCAACATGATAAATTTCCTACTTCCGGATTACTAAGTTTCGGGATTCCGAGTTAGAATAGCGGACAAGCAATTAATGCATGTATGTTCCATGTTAAGGGTTCTGATCAATGTATCTCACAAAGCTGCCATCCATAAAAAAAAAAACTTTCAGCCATCCAGCACATAAGATTGGACTTTCACAAGACAGTTCAATTATTTGGTTACAATTTTTATTTCAGAGTAAATGTTTTTATATTTGGCTATGATATGGTGTAGAAAATTATTTAGTTCACGGGTTGGCTACAGCATCAACTAAAATATTTATCCTGTTTATGTGATTGCCTTAAGTTAATTTTCATGAGCGCCAATTTGTCAACATAAGGCAAGTTAATGGAAGTATTTAAATAATGTTATATATAAGCCATCAACTAAGTCATATTTAACGCCCTACTGATGCCAATCTACAAAAAATTATCGGAAACAAATGTTGCAGCGTACATTGCACTAATCCAAGATGTCGAAGAATGATCTGCCTTACAGTTTAAACAAATCCCTGTCAGCGGTGTCAATCAGGATCGAATTCACGACTTCCCAAATGTACTGTGCGGTACCAAACGTGGTATGTAAACTTGACCCATGTCACAGTCCTATTGTAATTGACACTGTCCTTCAACACAAACAGAAATCCTGTGTTTGTTTGCAGCTTTGGTGAATATATCAAAATGGCTTAGCTATCATAAAATGGTGGGTTTAAGAGAAAATTTGATATTTTTAATATCCATGTGATAAAACTTTGTTAAAAATCGTTAAAAGAAAAATATTAAATCTTTAATGTACGAAGAAACTCTCAAACTTCAGTGAGAATTAATTTTTTTTCTTTTTTTTTCCATTGGAATTATAAACAAAATTTCTTAACGGATGGTTTATGGCGCGCTTGTCTTGAACTTACAAGAAAATACGGGACACGCATCACACCTACTGCTCGCCTGGACTCGAACCCGTAATGGTACCTGCGAACAGTGGAGTGTCGTCCTGCCCAAGGGGAGCTAAGATGTGGCGAGGGCTGGTTGATCGCAACCACAAGTCGTCTGTACGGCGAGTATTGTGACGGGGACTCACACCAACAAGTCGACATCCCAGCAGGTAGAGAGCTGCTAGTGCTACGCTGGATTCCCCACACATATGACTAGAGGCCGGTATAATACGCGGGTGGCTTGTGGTGGTATTTAATACCGTTTTGGGGCAAGTGATAGTTTTACAGTGTGAAATACAAACATATCGCCAACTATCATAAAACTGGCTACTACCACACCCTTTTACACCGCTACACACGAGGGTCGTTTAGAAATAAACTTTGCACTTCTAATAAGCCTATAAGAACATCTTGATACTTCTAATACCAACTTGATTTGTCTTCGGTCGAAACAAAACATAGAATAGTGCTTTTTAACGGGTCTTAAAAAATGCTCAAATTACAGTGAACCGTATATATTCTCGGTCCCAGACAGTAACAAAGTTTGTGATATTATTGAAAGGCGGCAGATAATTATCAAAATAATGAGT